>BQNB010034810.1:0-51340 GCA_026074375.1 Tanacetum coccineum
TAGACAACATAAATTTCATATGGTAATTCTAAAAAGTCATATCAGAGAAGTTTTACGTAACCACTATATTACTTTATTTTAATTATGAGAGTATACTGTTATCTATAAATAGTTTCAATGTCTTTAGTTACTACGATATCTACAAATTATGGACTATTTCATAAACCTAATATCACGAAGGTCCAAAAAACTAAAATTATAAACTGCAAAAACAAACATAGGTCCCACATTAAGGTGTTTGTTTTACCTTATTTGATTGGCTTATAATCTTACTAATAAATTCAAATCCAATAAGCTCATTTATAGGCGGTGTTTGGATTAACTTATTTTATCACATAGCGAAATCTGAAACGGCCAAAAAGGTTTCTTTTTGTAGTTTAATACCATAACACTCTGAGCTAATGGCTTAGGCCATAAGCTGAACCTTATAAGCCATAAAAAGAATAAGCTTCATAGCTTTTGCAGATTTTAAATAGGCCATAAAATAAGCTAATCCAAACACCCCGCTAAGAAAAGTTACAAAAAAGCAACTTATAAATGAATAAAAATCATAGTGAATATTATGTTATAAGTATGCACATTTTCAGGTCTCATGATATATGAATGGTCTAAAAGTAGTTTGAAATACCTGTGAGTATCAAATATCTTACATCTGCTCCTGGTTCAATCCATTATATACGGCAAACTTGGCTCAATCTCCTTTTCGTTTTTCTTGTAGCCAATCACTTCAGGTCACTTCAAACTCAGTTATATTTATTATGGGAAAATAGTATCAGCCTTCAACTTCTCTCTAAACTTATAAGCTAGAACTCTAGCATTTACATACACCTGCAAAAGAGACTAACATTGGTCAAATAAAACTGTTCATGTTGTTGAACACACACGTAAAATATAAGCAGCTAGCGCATAAAGAGGGGAACATCAAAACACAATTTGCAATGAAAACAACAAACAAACCTATGGTTATCTGAAAACCCTAAACAAATATGACCAATTGAAGGGAATTTATTCACTTCATTCGGTAGTATGGTCTACTGATTTTCATTATCTAGTTAAAGAGTTAATTTACATTTATTCGTTTGTTTAAGGGGGTGTTTGGGTAATGCTTATATGAAATAGCTTATACTGTTTCGGCAATAATTTTATTTTGCTTTCTGGGAACGCATAGAACACTTTTAATTAGCTTCCAATTTAAACCTCATATAAACATATAAAGTCATATAATGCACAGCGTAAACATGTCAGAAATAAAACATTATTTTTGGAATGATAAACAACCAGAGCTCAGATCGAGTCTCTCCATTCCCAATTATAATAATCTATACCTGAAAATCACAGGTTATCGAACACATTCCTTCACTTCTCCGTTCATTCCCAAATACTGATCAAGAAATCACCACCAAGCTGATTAAACAGACACATTTCCAAAACAAACACCAATTTAAATCCACTATCAAAAGATTGCATGGGTGCAAACTGATCTAATCGGTAAGACTTACCCCGCCAAATGTCAGGTCTAGTATACGTTATCAAAATGAATGCACAAAATGATCATCATGACAGGTGTTTCCTTGGTACTCCTATTTAACCTCAAACATTTATGAAATGATGATGAGAGATGTGTCTATGAGGCTCAGATATGCTAGGAATCAAAAAAGCAGATACATTTGCCATGACTGCAAACCTAATAGGTTGCCTCGCCAAGAAGCAGACAATCACGAATTTGATCAAACCTGCTCAAATTCATCACGGCCATTTATAATTGACAGGAACTGATAGAGAGATTAACGTTGCAATTGATACAGCTACAGACACCGCAAAAGCGTGTGCTGTATTCAAATTAAAATGTAAGGATATACCCAGCACAATACACATTAAAGAGGATAAACCTGCCATGGCAGTAAGCCTAAAAGGTTGCCCTGCCAAGATACGGGTAATCATAGCCTAGGTTGCACAGAAACTCTGCCGGGATGCCGTATGACGTTTCTGAAACGCGGGGAAATAGGGAAACGCCGACAAACGCGGGAAACATCCCTAGGAAAAGTTGAAACGTTTCTACAAGTAGGGTACGTGGATCCTTACTTGGGAAACGTTTAGGCAAACGTTTCCGGCCCAAAAACCTTCGTTTCCTATGGCCCGTTAACTAAAAGTCTATTATTTTAATTAACCTATCTATATAGAAGAAAAATCATTTCATAACTTATGGCTCATCATCTTTTCAAACCCTTCAAACTCATAAATTGCTTATAAGCCCTGTTGTCGTGCTTTTGGTGCTGAAAAGTGAAAACTTAGCAATTGTATGATCTATCAATTAATATCAAGTATTTTAGGTTTCTTATTTATAAGTTTTTTTCTTCAAAGATTCCATAACTAATTGATGGTTTTTACTTAAATATTTTTTTGGGAAGACAATTTGATGGTTAAGAGTTTTCAATTGATGATTATGAGTAATATTTGTTTGGATTTTTGAATGTTTTGTAGAATTTTTTTGGTTGACAATTTGTCATATATTAAAATATTATAAAACACTTTGACTTTTCCTTGTCGTACCCGTTTCTTGAATTTTAGAATGTTGCCGTTTCCCGGTACCCGTACCCGTACCTGTCCCCGTCCCCGTTTCCGTCCCTGTGCAACTTAGATAACAGCTTTAATGACACCTCTAAAATGGACCCCGGTTTTCAGCCTGGCGGGTTCAGGCAAGAGTTCCGGCGGGTGGGTGACATCTCCGGCTAGTCGACCCAAAAGCATTTAATGCCAAAATGTTGCCTTTTATATATTCGTATTCGTAAACATGGAATGAAACGAAACACCCGGCGTGGCTGCAACCACACTACGGGTGTGGTTGCCCCGCCAAGAAACGTGCGTTCGTAAAATGTAGAAAAATATCAGCATCGCACGTTATGTAACCGACAACGTCTAAATGTCTTAATTATTTTTTTATCTTTTCTTTCCATGGGTCTTCAATATCATGAGAAAGAAGATACCTGAATTGCATTAAGCATTTTGGAATGATAAACAGCCAGATCTCAGATCGAGCCTCTCCATTTCCATGTATAATAATCCATACCTAAAAATCACAGGTTATCGAGCACATTCCTCTACTTCTCCGTTCATTTCCAATAATGCTCGAGAAATCACCACCAAGCTGATGCTGATTAAACAGACACATTCCCAAAACAAACCAATTTAATTCCACTATCAAAAGATTGTCATGGGCACAAACTGACCTAATTGGTAAGACTTTCCCTGCCAAATGTCAAGTCTAGTATACATTATCAAAACGAATGCACAAAATGATCATCACGACCGGTGTTTCCTTAGTACTCCTATTTAACCTCAAGTAGGTATAAAATGATGATGAGAGACGTGTCTATGAGGCTTAGATATGCTAGGAATCGAAAAAGCGGATGCATTTGCCATGGCTGCAAACCTAACAGGTTGCCCTGCCAAGAAGCAGACAATCATGACTTTGATTGAACCTGCTCAAATCCATCACGACCATTTATAATTGATAGGAACTGATAAAGAGATTAACGTTGCAATCGATACAACTACTGACACCGCAAAAGCATGTGTTGTATTCAAATTAAAATGTAAGGATACACCCGACACAATACACATTAAAGAGGATAGACCCGCCATGGCAGCAAGCCTAAAAGGTTGCCCCGTCAAGATACGGGTAATCACAACTTTAACGGTACCTCTAAACGGCCAATGTGTCTCAGATCTCATCTTTAACACACCTCTTCTTCATAGCCTTTCAGATTCATCATAGCCATTGACAATCAATATCACCACAATTCTCATGAAATTGAAACTGATCGAAAATGTACCAATCACAATAGTTATCACCATGATTCTTATCGCATGCCTTTCACACAGAACGTACATTATATCCAAGGCTTAGATTATACGTAGCCTTTCACAATCTCTCATGAAATATAAGGCAAAATTCTTATTAAACCTGGGTAAAAGAGACTTCGATCCGCCATGGCTGCAAACACGTTCTCGTGCTGCCCCGCCAAGATACGACTCAATTTCAACTTGTTGGCTTATTTTATAACCTATGAGGCTATCACCATCGTCACACACCTGTCACTATCATCGCACGCCGTGGATAGCAGCAATGAAAGGAATGGTGGCATTTAAGAAGCATAAGCCAAAAGTATAAGCAAGTGAGAACCATAAATCGTGATTCTAAGCAGTAACAACAACAATCTTAGAACCAATATCACAGCTTAGTGGTATCTAATCAAGCATAATTTTAATCACAAATAAAGCCAAACAACCCTTTTTAGAAACATAAACCCAATAAAGATCATGAAATCAAACAGTAGTAGTTATATACCTTCTTTATTTCAAGCTTAATAAGGCCAATATATAGTCACCAACCAAACACTCAATAATAATTCCAATACCGAAACCATCATTACCAAACAAACCCTGACTCATCTCTTATTGCAGTAACAAAGAAAAAAGCACGATCAAAATGAACTCCATTAGATTTCAACTTAGCAACAAAAGAGTAGACCATAGGTTTTAAAACCTTGAGAAGCAAAGACGAACCATATTATCATCGATGAGATCCGATTTCATAAGAGAGAGAGCAAGAAAGATCGAGAGAGGTGTGTGTTGAGATCCGTTATCAAAGAGAGATAAGAGGTATGTGTGTACACGTGTGTGTGTTTTAGTTTTCGTTTATTGTGATGGTAACAAGTATGGGGTAAGTGGGAACAATGGAATATAATAATAAGTTGGACCCCGGGTTTTAGCCTGGCGGGTTTTCAAGCGAGAGTTCCGACGAGTGGGTTACATCTCCGGCGGGTCGACCCAACATCATTTAATGCCAAAATGTTGCCTTTTAATTAAAGGTATAATGAGGTATTACGATCCGTGCGATGTACGGGTTTTGTTTTTCGATAAAAATTTGTACATTTGTTTATGTGTAAAGCTCAACTTTTTTTTATCTGCTATTATAATTAACAAACGGCTTTGAGAAATAGAAAATAACAAAGTAATACTAATAAACTACATTTTCTTTCAAGGCCATAAATTCTTTTTTTTAGTAAAGGGTTTCCCCGGTAAACAGAACTATAATATCAAAATAACTCATTTATAAATAATATGCTACACTCACACCTTTTGAGAATTCTAACACGTTTGAAAGTCTTTTTAAATATATATTTCAAGGCCATAAATTCTAAAAGCCCATAAAATGGTAAAAACGACTGTACTTATTAAACAATTAACATTGACGTGAATAATAGTTGCATGTGTTAGCAATTTTCATCTAAATGTTTTTCATGATGTGTTATCATCTTTGTGTGTGAAAACCTTCTTGCAATACATGAAGCCTTATTGTCTAATTATTTTCTTTGTTGTTCAATGTATAACAGACCTGTACGATTTACACATTTGTATAATTGTTTGCTACGTAATGTTTAGCGTAAAGTTCAAAGTATAAATTAAATGATGTATTTTAATAAAACGTGCATCGTTAATCTTATCAAAATAGTTAAAAACGAGGCGAGTAAAACTCAATTCTAACATGACCATTTAGAGTTAAACCCAAGATTGAGTTATTCAATTTGAAAACCGTTATAGTTTAATCTTCAAAAATAATCGATAAATTTAAACACAACTCTATAAAATATGCAACTTTCACACGTAAACTCACCAACATATCAACAAGACATTGTTTTATAAATTAAACGACTCTTAAAGTCATCTTCCTCATCCACACATCTCGAACAACTAAAGGTACCTAGGAGATTGATAACGCTCCAAATATACATAAAATATTCCCCGAAAACAGGTAAAATATATGCACTAACGCATGAAATATTGCAAAGACGGTTGTTTGTTTTTGTGTATATCATTTCAGGACCAAAATTGAAGGAAAGGACTAACGATGCAAAGAAATCCAGTTAATTACACTAACGGACGTCATAAGAAGGATCTAGAAAATGAAATCAATGAAGAGTTAATGTTCTGGCCAAAATGTGCGCCGCACTTGCCCATTCGGCGCCGCACTTGACAACGAATTTATGAGGATTTATTGATTACCAGAGTACGCCGCACAATTTATATTGTGCGGCGCACTTTCCCACTACATCTATAATCACTTCTCAATAGTTAGAAAAGTTGTTCTAGGTGAATTGTTGAAGAATAAACCTTATTCTTCATCACATTCCAGGTTTTATTAGAGGAAAGTGCCATTTGATCTTAGAAGGTTGTGTTAAGAAGTTGTTATAGTGGTTATAGTTGAAATTCTAAGTTGTTATAATATCCATTTGAAAGAAGGTTCTTGTAAGCAGTGAAGTAATTGCTATTGATTTTGGTATAAACACGTTTCTCTACTTTTATATTCTGAATTCCGAATTGATAATGCTTGTTATGTGTTTTGAATCTATGAATATGGAGTAGCTTAACATGTTTGTTTGGGGATCATGAGGGAATTCTAAATTAAACTTGGATAAACTAGTGAATTTTGGGAAACTATCAATATGAACTTGATGTTTTTACACTTGGACTTATTAATCATCATTTGATCATCATACTAGTCCAAATATAGGTTGAAAGACTTCGACTATATGCTTGGTTTCCAAGTTGTTTGTCTATGACAACTAGATGTTAGCCTTGAAAGGATTGGCTAATAAAATGATCATTAACCAAGGGTAAAATGGTTTAATGCTTGACCTCATGTCTAACGAACTTGGTCAAGAAAGTTCATATTCCTATTTCCCAAACCTGAATCAAACTTAAAGCATTTTTATAATCAAAAGTAAAGGCCGAAAGGATTTCTAATTATAATAAATAGACAATCATTTTACGTAACACTACCCGTTTCTTTAACGATCTTCTATACTAGAATTCTTGACTCCATTATCCATCCAAGTTTATCTATAGTTGTTCTCATTCCCTAAACAAACATCATTTTATATCTTGAATTACCTTGAAATCTTTAGATCGTGACAGTCTATAAGATTTACCCTTTTTTGTAATATAATCGACCCTTTATAAGAATTACCAATCCCGTGGAATGACCTGGTCTTACCCTAAACCTATACTATAAACGGGGGTTAATAATTTACCCATGTGTTAGTTGGAAATTGGATAAAACTAGTAATATAAATTTAAAGCTTTTATAACACATCAAAGTTTTTGGCGCCGCTGCCGGGGATTGATTTCATTCTTGAATTAGTCATTTTTATATTACAAACTAAAATTTTTAAAATTGTCGTACAGTTTTCTGGCAAACTGAACCCATTTTTTTACAGAAAGTATGCCGCACATAACCATTGTGCGCCGATTTTTCTGCAAAAACTCAGAAGTACTCTGTACTTTTAGCAAGTACGCCGCACTTCTTGTCCCTTTTACAAACAGAACAAGTTTTTTTTAAAAAGGAGAACACCAAAACCAAAAACACCAAAACCCATAAACTATAAATTGACCATTTGGAAATGTGGAATTTATTCCTTGTATTCATAATTGTCAGAATCTTGTATTATCATAAATTATACATCAAAATGAAAAAAAACCAAAAAGAACTATTTTATGCCTTGTTTGTTTAAAATTCTGAGTACTTATATGTGTTTCTTGCTTACTAGATGTTGCTTATTAAACTTAGACTCCCTGCAAAATAAAAATAAAAATGGAAATTTTAAAAGAATTAAGGAAAATTATAAAAACAATATGATGATAAATGTACTTAAAAACCTGATAATTGCCATGTTTAATAAATATTTAGGAAATAATAAAAATAAGAAACATAAAAATGCTAAAATTAAAAATTTTAAAAATCTTAAAACTCAAAAAGTACGTCGCACTTTTTCTGAAGTGCACCACACTTTCTTTGCTGAAACCAAACAGAATACTTGTTTCTTCGTTTTTGATAGGATCTTTGTAAGCTTAGTTTGTTTAGAACTTATATCTAGGATAAACAATAACAATGATAACATAATGCACATCGTAATATAAATAAGAACATCAAAGTTATTGAACAAGGTTTTATATTCAAACTTTTCCACCAAGCCTCAAATCTATATGATCAGTATAGACCGCGTTACTCAACAATAACAAGGATCAAGTTACCTTGACCTTGAGGCAACACCACCACTATAGATGTGTACATCTCTAACTCTTGCACACACACACACATTTGTCTGTATGTACATACTTATGGCCTGATATCTCTTTATATACTAGAGATATTTAGGTTTACAAAGGAAGATAAACATTATATAAATAAATCTTTTAATCATTTAGGAATATCTTATGTTATCTTTATCTTCTTGAGGAGATCTTCCAAATCTTCATCTTTTGATATCTTTGACCAAATCTTCCATAATTCTCCACCAGCTTGTAGAATTCTTTAATGATGATTTTGATCCTTTTGTTTCATTACTTGTTTCTTTTGTCTCATCAAATCTATAATTCCCAACAATCTTCCCCTATTTGATGATGACAAAACAAATAATGTTCTTGCACAAACTTCATCATAAAGCCTTTAATCAAAGCTTCCCCTAAAGTTGAGATCATTGATCTCCCTGAATGAAACAAAACTTCCCCTTAATCAGATTTCCTTTGTACCATGCCACACCAAGGATCTACAAGTTGCAACCTGTTAATATTTCTTCCCCTTTTTGTCATAATCTAATATGGAACATATGAATGTAAGCAACTTTGATATTGACCACTACAAATCAATATCACACTTCTAATCCAAGCCTTCTAACTCCTCAAATTACCCTCCATGATGCGCCTTAAGATAAATGAACTTGAGCAGTAGAAACTTAAACTAGCAGTAGTAATAATGACTAGCATTAGTAAAAACCTTCACCTTAATGTAGCACATAAATGGTTAAACATTTTTAACATTAAGCTTCCCCTGAAACCCATATGTTAACCATTTCTTGAATCTTCAATTCTGTAGGCTTTTTGTAATGATTACTGATGAAGAAAACTAAGTATGACGAACTTGATGTAGAAGTAGATTAACCCAAACTTGTGTCTTATATCTTGTACTATCCACGTGACTCCAAACTTATAAATAAATCTGTGAAATATATGTAGATCGCAACCTCTTGACAAAATCCTTATCTTCTATGAGACACCAGACCAAAGTGATAGTAAATGTGAGCATTGAGCACAATAAGAGAAATCACACACCTTTGCTATATTCTGACAAGTCTTTGTCACAACATTGAAAACACAAACAAGTTACCTCCTGCTAAAAGGTGTGATAAAACACAAACTCAAATAATTTCACCTCATCATCAAATAAGCCATAAACAATCTTCTCGAACCAATTAATCCAATAATCCAAAATACGAGCCTTTTATCCATTAAAGAACTAAAATTTTACCTTCTGTGTGTGTTATTCGAGATCGAATAAAGCTAGCAGCATAAACTGTCCAATATCTGATTATGCTAGTAGTACTAAATCTTGTTACTACTGTTCTTCTTAAAACTAGCAGCACTAACCTTCTTGCATTTTATTAAATTGTTATGTTTAATTTTTTTTTTTTTTTCTTTATTATGTATTATTTTATTTTGTATGTTTTGTTATTTTTAAATTTATTTTTTATTAATGTAATTATTTTTTTTTTAAGTTTATTTATTTTTTTTTTTTTTTTTTATCATTTTTTTTTTTTTTTTTTATTTTTTTTTGTACTAAGTAAACATACAATAGTAAAATCACATACAGTAAGTATCAAGTGTTTTCATTTGGAGCAGCACTACCATGATGCTATCGGTATTACAAGCAAGAACATTTAAACCAAACCAAAATCCAAACAGTAAAAACCAAAAACAACCAAACTTGTGTTTCTGTTTTGTCCAAGATCCATCATGTGTGTGTTATCTGATATCGGATACTACTAGCAGCATAGACCATTCAACCCCGAGCAGTATTAACTACTAAAAGAAGCCTAGCAGTATTAACTGCTATACACTAGCAGTACTAATTGTAAACGAATAACATTAACATCGAATCTAAATAGTACTAACATATACTGCCATCAATCCAACATAACTACGAAGCAGCCTATAAAATAATATCCATATGTGTAAATACTCCCTTATCCATGTTCACTTTCTTTGAACCTCCTTCTATAGTCATGGCAGTAGTAAGTTCCCAAAGGCAGTACAAACACACAACAAACCACACCTGGCAGCATAAAGATTGAACGAGTAGCATTAATAACATCCTTGTTTGCTTTGGCAGCATAAACGCATTACTGGTAGCACTAACTTATCATTGGCAGCACTAATACATCAACAAGCAGTATTAACTCTGGTTACTACTGTCCTTCTGATACTAGCAGTACTAATCTCCCTTTGGCAGTATAAACATACAACTGGCAGTACTAATGTATGAAGACAGTACTAAATAAATGAGCAGTTGTAACCATCGGTCTTGGCAGTAGAAACATCAACGCGAGCAATACTAACTTGTAACCACTGTTTAAGGATACTTTTTTTAAGTATCCAGACGACGCTTTTTAGTCTCAAAAAGCTGTAACGAATCCGTCACAAATTAGCATAAAAACAAAAATAGAAAATTTTCAAACCTTGTTACTTCATAAATTCGACACAAAACTCCTTGTTGATCCTAGATCGAGAGCTACAAGGCTCTGATACCACCTGATAGGATATTTGTAAGCTCAGTTTGTTTAGAACTTATATCTATTATAAACAATAACAATGATAACATAATGCATAGCGGAATATAAATAAGAACATCAAAGTTATTGAACAAGGTTTTATATTTAAACTTTTCCACCAAGCCTCAAATCTATATGATCAATATAGATCGTGTTACTCAACAATAACAAGGATCAAGTTACCTTGACCTTGAGGCTACACCACCACTATAGACGTCTACATCTCTAACTTTTGCACACACATACACACACATGTTTTTCTGTATGTACATACTTATGACCTGATATCTCTTTATATAATAGAGAAAAATTTCCACTTTGCAGCCCTAAATTTAAGCTAGCCAAAGCTTTAGTGACAACTCAAAAACTACAAACAGATAAAGATAGATGTCTAATGAGCTTATTCTAACAATATCATACCATAAAACAGGCTTAATCTTATCTAATTTTGCAATTGAAAACTTGAACTTGAACTTTTGAAAATGACTTGTAAACTATGACAGGTTTTAACTCAAAACACAAATGACAATGGAAAACTTATACTAGACTTGCCCTACTGCATTTTAGTTCAATAACAAGCATGGAAACAACACTTAAATGCCACTTAATCAAAAACTTATCAATTAAGTTGGATCATTAAACTAGAAAACCACATATTTGAACCATGAATAGAATGGACATAAAATTTGAGATTTAAACTAAAGAAACTTATGAAAGCTGATTTATGGACCAAGATTAAGCTAGTTAAAACTGACTTAAGAACCAAGAGATAGCAAGAACCTCATTTGACCCATTTTTAGACCTTGACCCAAACATCCCTTTAAAATTGGATTATGCAACATTAGGCTAAAACAGATTAAAGGATGCATCAAATAAGCATAATAAAGACAGAATAAGCACTTATAAAGCAGAATAAGCATAAATTAAGCAATAAATAAACAGATGCATAAAATGGACTTGAAAATAAAATTTAAGACTTACAAAGATCCTCAGCTTTTGATTAAGAGTTTAGCACTCAAAACAGCTTATAAACCAACCTATAGCTTCCCATGAAGCACTAATACCATGGCCATCCATTACTTACCATGCTCCAATGCTGAGAATCCCATTCCTTTCTTAATGAAACACTAAACTTATAAAAATCTTTTGTAAAAGCTTTTATGAGTAAAATAGTCGGGCATGAAGGCTTATGAGAGCTTATAAGAATGACCTGTGACACATAAAGCTTAAGTGCATAACCAGATTTGCCATAAACCAAATAATTTTGTTTTCATTAACACAAAAATACAAGGCTTGAAAATTTAAATGACAGAATTTAAAGACTTAAAAACATAAAGTTAAAACATTAAAAAGTAAATTACACTACTCCTAAATTACATTACACTAGATAAAAATACAATGAAGAAGTCTAAACTATTTATATGATAAAATACAGGGGCCAATGATGTTAGCTTGATTGTGTTTGTTGAAGAAGAGGGAGACTTCAGAAGCTTCAATCTTGGCCCTCCATCTTTCTTGCTCCCCAAGCCCAAATAAAATCTCAAGCCATTGATCTTTGTCATCAAATCATCAACCAATAAGAATTTGAGTGACGCCAACATGGAATTAGATTTATGTGGGGTAGGGTTTAGGTTAAGGGGTGTGTGACTTATGTTTGTCGTGTTGCAGGGTTAGGGGAAAGTGACAGATGAATAGTGGTGGGGTTGGGTTTTGCGGGAAAAGTTTTATGGTGCTATTCGGTTTTTGCTTTCGTTAGGTTTTATGACTAAGGGATGTAATGTGTTAAGGGTGTTAAGGGTTGAGTTGTGTAAAAAAATAACGGGGTTAATCCCCTGTTTTTGTAAAGTGTTGCACCGTTAGTCCTTTTGGACTAACAATGTTAGTCCTTGAGGACTAACGATGTAAAGGGTTTAATGGTGTTATGGGCTAACAGGGTTAAGGGGTTAAGGGTGTATAGTTAAATGGGATGTTGGGCTGGGTAATATAGGCTTGGATTTGGATGTTGGTTTTTTTAGGATTAAAGGGTTTTGGGCTTATACATCATATGAGGTTTAATAATTATAGTGGGCTGACCCGGCCCACTAGAGTGGGTACGGGTTGGCCCACTTTGACATGAATATTGTTCTGGGTTCGTTTTCGATGCTCATTCCAATGCCGTGTCCCGGGGTTGAGTTTGACTCCGTTTTGACTTGACTTTGACTTTGACTCTGACTCTGACTTCTCATGCTTTTCCACTCCGTGCTCGGTTTTGTCCGTTTTGACTTGGTTTTTTGTCATTTTCTTAGATATCCGTTACCTGCACAATATAAATGCAAAACACACAAACACAATGTATTTTTGGTATGTTTTTAGTCTTTTAGGCACGAGTTTTCAAGTAAGAATGGATGTGTAATAAAGCACATACCACTAACATTTACCATAGCAGCAGAACTTAATTACTGGCAGCATTAAAAATATACTACAGGATTAATCACACTAGCAGCACTAATATAAAACTGACAGCATTAACTTTAGTATAGCAGCATAACATGAACTGGAGCACTAATATTCCCTTTGGCAGCATTAACCAGTTATGGCATATTAACGTCTCCTGTCAGCACTAACTTACATAGAACAGTTTGTGTGTGGGGGGGGGGGGGGGGGGGGGGGGGGGGGGGGGGGGGGGGGGGGGGGGGGGGGGGGGGGGGGGGGGGGGGGGGGGGGGGGGGGGGGGGGCTAATAATCATGAGCAGCAGCACTAACCTTCAAATATAAGGCTAGCAGTATGAACTCTGGTTACTACTGTCCTTCTGATACTAGCAGTACTAATCTCCCTTTGGCAGTATAAACATACAACTGGCAATACAAACCTGTTAACAACAAGGCTAGCAGCAGTAATGTTTTACCTTTGCAGTAGAAACATCAACGCATCCCCCCCCCCCACACCCCCCCACCCACCCCCCCCCTCCCCCCCCCCCCCCCCCCCCCCCCCGCGTACTAACTTGTATTGGCGGTATAAAGTGCTCCTTCCTCCCATACCTTTTTGAGACACTTTCTAGCGTCAGTAAAACACCAATATCTACGATCACCAGTAGTACTGTGTCTCGTGGCAGTAGTAACCACCAACGAGCAGTACAAAACATATAACCACTGTTTAAGGATACCTCTTTTTTTAAGTATCCAGACGACACTTTTTAGTGTCACAAAGTTGTCACGAATCCGTCACAAATTAGCATTCTTCTTCTACAGAATTAGAGTTTGTGAAAAACCCTAATATTCACCAACATCGTCTTGTACCAAAGGAACCAGAAACACCTTGAACCATTGTATTTTCTTCTTTTCTTTATGGATTTGACATCAATAACACCTTGTAATCCTAGACATCATGAGCCACGAGGCTCTGATACCAATTGTGAAAACTAAAGAATCGTTTAAGCTCTGTTTGTTTAGAACATATATTTAGGATAAACAATAACAATGATAACAATTATGCAGCGGAATATAATGAAGATAATTGTTATTGAACAAGATTATATTATCATACGTTTCTATCAAGTCTCAATATTATTTGATCAGAATAATATGGTTACCTATCTCTAACAGTAACAGGGATCAAGGAAAACCTTGATTACCTTGAGGCTACACACAGCATAGAAGTCTACATTGATCCAATGTACATACACACACTTTTCTGGATACTAAAACTATGTGTCTATGATCTCTTTATATAGAGAGATCATGACTTACAAAAGAAGTTAATATAAAGATATAAACAAGTAAATCTTTTAAACATTAAGAAATATCTTCTGTTATCTTTATCTTCTTAAGGAGATCTTCCAAATCTTCATCTTTTGATATCTTTGACCAAATCTTCCATAATTCTCCACCAGCTTGTAGAATTCTTTAATAACGATTTTAATCCTTTTGTTTCATTACTTGTTTCTTTTGTCTCTTCAAATCTATAATTCCAAACAGTTTTTGAAAGAGAATTGCTTAAACTTAAAAATGCTATCTATCTATTGATAATTCTAAATGTAAAAAGGTATTGTTATTTGTTTTAACTAACCCACTAATGTTTGTTCTAATGTTGTCTTATTTTATAAGAGTTATGGATCCAAATTCGAGTCTTGGAGAAATTTGCTTAGGAGAAGACGTTGTTGTAATTTCGAGTGACAAAGTTGAAGAATCTAGAGACTGTAATTCTCAAGAAATTTCAAGACACTGCTAACAGTGGATAAAAGAAGGAAACGAAGGCTATGGTTTTTTACCAGATGGATACTAAAGAAGTTAGCGATAGATTCGTGGCTCCTTGTTTTGTCAATGGGCTAGAAGCTTATGATGGAGAGATTAACCTTAGAGTAGAGGAGAACATGATCTCAAACGAATATGCAGTAAAGTTATGCTTGGAACATGAAGTTAAAAACAAATGGTTAAGAAGGAACTCATTGTTGCACTAAAAGGTGAAATCTACTTTGTGAAATTCATTATCAACCCAGAAGAAGATGATGTTGAACTTAATGTGATTTTTGGTAGATCATTCTTACACATGACCAAGGCAATAACAGATTTCAGGGTTGGAACTGTCACAATATACCTTGATATTGATCCATTTTTGGAAGAAACCAAAGAAGAAGAAAAGAGCAATGAAGATTGGGACCATTTGCTTGATTTAACATAGATTATGTACCACTGTTGGGTGAAGAAGGACTTCCGCCATTCGTATGCAAGATGGAGAAGAGTAACCGTAATAAGAAGCGGGCAATGGAAAACATTAACTTTTTCTATCAAGATATAGGAACATCTTCATCACCTGGAGGTCATTTAACTCAAGAAAAAGCATCAAAAGAAGCGTTAGCAATCAGAATAAGCCAAAAGTTTGCCTTATTAGAGGAGGAAAGGTCTATAATCGAGACAATGGCTTATCATAACAAATACAAGAAAATTCTTAATGAAGTTTGGAAAGACAAGGTAGAGTCAGATGGAAAGATTGTAAAAGAAGAAGAAGAAGCAGTAAAATGGATTAAGGGTGAGGAATTAAAAGAAAAAGATAACCCCAGAGCATTCATATTTCCCATCAGATTGGAGGGACAGGTTAACGAAAATGCATTAGCGGATATTGGGTCAGATATAAATACCATGCCTTACCGGATCTATGAACAGTTAGGAAGAGAGGATATGAAGAAGGTTGATAGAGGAATTATAATGATAAATCACACTCAGGCAGAAGCTATGGGGATACTCATAAATGTTCTCTGTCAAGTAGGGGTCACTACCTTGATTGCTAAGTTTCAAATCCTGGATATTCCAATCGACCGTAATTCACCAATAGTTGTTGGCCAGGTATTCCTGCGTACAATTGGCGGCATAGTCAACACTCCAGAGAGACGTTTCTTGACTTTTGATGGGTTTTGTCACCAAACCTTCCGTGCTACAAGATCCGATGTTATGAGAAATGCAAAAAGTGGTAGTGATGACGAGGAAGATTACCAGATTCAGAGAAATAAGTTTGGAGCACCGATATATGGACCAAAGTATGCACCATACTTGAACTGTAACGATCCAGCTGAGCGATCATTAGCTATACAAACCGTAACTAACCCATTCCGAAAAATTAGTGTTTGGAAGAAGGCAGTTAGTTTCCTTGGCTCATTACCAGTACCATTAAAGCATGTTAACTGGAAGCCTGATTATAAGGGTTCGTATACTAAAGAAGAAGAAGCGATAGGGCAATGGCGAACCGAATAAGGTTAACTGATCCATACGGAAATATTTATCTACAGGGACTCACAACGAAGAAAATGGACATGAAGTTATCAAAATACCACAAGTTGAGTGACATCATGTCACCCAACTGGTTTATGGAATAAGGAAATGGAACAAGTTGGAATAAAGAGTAGCTATATACTCCCATTTTTACTTTTTATATTATGTTTTAAAAAGAAATCATTTGTATAAATCTATAATGGATTACATTTGATGTACGGATATTAATCCGATATGTAATAGTTATTAATATCAAGTATATGATGGATTGAAATTATGTTTAAATTATGTAGTGTGCAATATAAGTTTGTATAAAGAAAAAAAAATTCTAAAAAAAGGAGAAGTACGCCGCACTTCAGGGAAGCGCGCCGCACTTTTGAGCGGTTTCCATAGATAAGACTTACCAAACACGACTCTAAATCATTATATAAACACACACCACTCACCAAAACTGCCGAGGTTCTCACAAAAACAAAGAAAAAGTTTTCAAGAATCAATCCATCAATAATTTAATCATGCCTAGGGTATGTTTATATCATTCCTTAAACTTATTTATTATCAATTTATTTTAATTTCTTGTCATTTAGTGTTTATAATAATTAGATTAGGAAAACTAAAATCTACGTTTCATATGAACAATTAACCCTTTGAATTAGGATATTTAGAAGTTATTTGATGCATGCATGCTTGATAATGATTAATTTTGATCCCTTATAGATCTTTGATTAACTTGTTAAAGCTTTAGTTATCTTAGATAAATCTAAAACAACTATGATAGAAACCTTGTGGTGTATATATAAAGATTATGCGGAATTAATCTTTATAAAAACAAAAGAACTTTCACTATATTAAACAAATCACAAAACAACTATATGTTTTGCCTAAAAACTATTGTGTTTTTCTATTTGTGTATATCTATAATTATTTCTCGAACAATGTCGTTAAGGGTTCTTTTATTTATCACAGAAAAACCCTAATAGGCTACAAAACGCGTTTAAGTGATCATGATATCTTATTCCTAATTTAACTATGCATAATCACATAAGCTTAGTACTAATCAACTAACTACAGTCAATAATTTACTCTTACAGTACTACATTGTCACTGGACTAGCTGTTCTAATTTTTAACAATTGCAGTACTAATGACTTAGTTATATCTTAATCTTCACTAGCAGTTTAATCTTCAAGTAGCTATACTAAGTCCTTTGAAAAGTATGCACTTGTAGAAGTCCTTTAATTCCTAACAATTCTCCCATAAACTTGTGATTTATCTTCAAATCATCAAGTTTGTTGAATTAAAGCTTTTTGGTTCTGAGAGGATTCTTTCAAACACTTTAAGCTTCTGATTATTAGATTCTATTTGTAGTTTTCACTTGAATAAGTTTTGCCATCTCAATATCTTTCTTCCACTTGCAGACTTCGTTGAGGCATCAACATCATACTTTAGAGTCAGATTGATATTCCTTTCTGGTAGCATATAGATGCAATGCTCTCTTGTTGAAAATACATGATGTACTATACATGATCCATACAATCTCCAAGTCAAAGGATCATGCATATATCTTTGTAGTTTCCATAGTGTATCCTCCTTGTCTGGTTCATAGAGTTATTTTAATTCAACCCATAGAGCTCTTTCCATGTCTTCAGTAGGTTCTACAGATCTAAATTTTTCTTTAACTAAGGTCCATAAAGTATCAAGGTCTTCTCTATCAAATGCCTTAAGCATATCTTCAAATCCTTGATATGCCTCTGTGATGTTTCCAACCCTAATAATCTTCCAATATTTTCTTGATCCTTCAGTATAAATTTCCCAATCAATGATAGGATACTTAGTTTGCAGAGCTTCTATCCTGAACTCTTCAACTGGAACTATCTCTAGCATCTTCTTAAGATCTTCTTCGGATAATTCTTTTGGTTCTTCAGTTGATTTTTCTTGATGAAAATGCTCTGAACCTGAAGCTTGAGCTGTCCTTAACTTCTTGAAGCTTTCTTGAAGTAGTTCTTCTTTGCAACTCTCTTTTTCTCTGACTTACTGACTTTAGAATCTTTCTTAAATAAAGTTTGTACCTTCCTATATTCTTCTTCAAATATGGGTTTGATTTGATCATAACTCATACCTTTGAAATACTTCATCTTGTAATTAGCCATGTTCTTCAAATATATCATCATATTTTTCCTTCCTTGAGCTACTGTGAATGGTTTCTTCTTGAAAGAATGATACATTATCATTGATCCTGATTGTCTCTCTTGAGCTTGTTCAACAATTTTACTCCAGTTAATATCATTACCTGCTTTTCTCTCTTGATCAAACTGTTTTGGTAAATTTAATGCAGCTTTAAGATTAGCTTTTTCTTGTTCTTGTTGTTCCAATACTTTTGTTTGCTCTTCCTCTTGAATTCATCAGTATCTTGAATATCCTCAGCAGTACTAAAAAGTCCTACAACAGTACTAACTTATGAGCTGTCAGTACTTCTTCTTCTTCTATTGTAGGTCTTTATCCTTTCTTTGGATGTCTCTACAAGGATTTTTGCTGCATTGAGAACACTTAATTCAGCTACAAACGTTTCTTGACTTTGTACTTCAACCTATGTAGTTTTTAAAGGAGTAACTTGTTGCTCAGTCAGATCAAAATCATATTCCACTCCTGCATTCTCTTCCTCTACCTCTGCATATTCTGTCTCTTCCATCCTCCCCTGTTTGGAAGAATTCTCTGAAACCAATTCCTCCTCTTCATTTGAGATGATCATTTTTGCCTTTTTCCTTTTGTTGGTAGACTTGAGCTTATCTTCCAACCTTTTAACCTTTTTCACCAACTTGGTAAGAGCCTTACCATGAACTTCTTTAGTCTTTTTGAGTTCTGTCTCCAAGCTGGTGACTCTAGCAACTAATTTGGTACACAAATTCGTCAATTCTTTGAGTTGCATGCTGCCCTCAACACTTCCAGGTGTGTAACCTCCTGGGAGAGGTGAATCATGGGGCATGGAAGATGTTGTTTGTGGAATTTGTGTTTCTTGTGAATGTGGAGAGGAAGTGGTAGTGATAGGTTCAGTAGTAGGTTCATGAGAAGATGGTGTTTGTGAGGATGTTGCTTATGAGGATGTTGGTTGAGATGTAGTGGGTTGTGATGTAGATGATGAAGAAGCAGTGGGTGTGTGTTGGGACTCAACAGAGAATGTTGGTCCTTCACCCTGACCAGATTGGTCATGAAGCAGCATAGTATCAAATAGAGGTACATGTACCCCTGAAAATCCAATTTTCATGTTGCTAAAAAGTTTCTGTTTTAAAGAAGGAGCAACATATACTGCATTATGTGCATTAAGAAACCTTTTCTGTTTATTCAAAAAGATTTGTATAAAATGTGGATACATCAAAAATTTAGTTTTACTGTCCACATTTTTCACCATACCATCAAAAATTAGATGAGAAAACTTAAAAGTCCTGTTTGTTGCCAAACAAATAATTGCAGTTGCAATATTACTTGAAAATTGTTCCCATGAAGTTTTCTTAGGACTTAAACAATGTAAGATGGTATGGATCAAAAATCTCCATTGGGGTGAAAATTGAGCCTTTTTAAAAGTAAGTTTGTTATTATCAGAAAGATACCCCATTAGAGACAGTTGTTCAAAAATTTCAGTATTGGGCAAAGAACTAATACCATCTACATCTGCTAATTGGAGATGTCTCCTAACAGATGCTTCAGTAATAGCAAATTTATGCCCATCAACTGTAACAGTTATTTGTTGTTCTCCTTCATTGACTGTTTCGACAGTTGCAGTTTGCCAAAACTGTTCAACAAGAGAAACATAGATAGTAGGGTTTGCAGTTAAAGCATACCTGATATGACTATCAGCAAGAAAGTCTACTATCTGATGGAATTCTTCACTCCCAGATGGCTTTTGAAGAAAAGCCACCATATTATGTTTGTCGCAGAATCCCATTTGAGCCATGTATATTTAAGTTATGAGCAAAAGATTGATGTGAGTGCTGGGTTAAGATCAATTTAGAACGAATTAGTATTGATCAAAATCAATTGAGATTTTATAAAGAATGTATAAGGTTTGGAAAGTGGATAAATTGTATCTTTAAAAGTAATCGTGTAAGTAAGGTAAAGATTACAAATATCCAAAGTAGGAACCTTATATATGCAGTTAGTTACGTAAAAATCTCAACGGTAATATTCAAAGAGTTGAAAATCTGTTATTGACCAAACAGTGTAAACGGTAACTCAGCAGTACAAATAGTACCCTAGTAGTACTAACTTTTATACTAGCGGTACAAACTTTTAACCCATCAGTATTAAGAATTTGCCTACCAGTATTAACTTTTTCTCTAATAATCATGCAACAACATGCCTCTATTAATCACAAACACACTATAAATAACTAGATATACATGTGAGAATTCATGAGGATCCATATTTATGCATAACCCATGAATAGAAGTCAAAGCTATTAGTCAAACCAAAATACTAATTTTGACCCATTTCATTCCAAAGTTAACCTTAAGTCATCCCAAAAACTTAGTTGAAAGAATAGTTTTTAGAAAATTATCAGCCATCAACGGATTTGAGAATTCTTTACCAGTTGTCATTTGCCCTGGAATAGCCAATTCTTTCTTGTCTGTTAGAAATGGTGAATTGATGACCATTTTTTATGTGGTATACAACCAACACTAAAAGGATATTCATGCTATCATCAATATCCTCCCCTCAACTCCAGCATTTTCATCAAATCAACATATCCTTTATTAATCAAATAAACTTTAAGCTCTAAACCTGCAAAATGTTAGTTTCAAATACAGAGAAATACAATCCATAACATCTTGCATAATACTCATAAGAGAATTAATTTCTCTTTGGGAACCAAGCCATTACTGACTTGACTCTGCCTGTTGGATCAACATAGTCAAATTGCTTACAAATGTATGATCCACTATTTTTGGAGACATGATCTAGAACCTTAAGTTTAGGTCTCCAATCCCAGCATGCTTTGGTCTTAACAGCATTAATCCCTTATTCCCCAACAGCACTTGTCACTCTTTTTCCTTTAGCAGTATTAACAAAATTTACCTTGACATTATTAACTTTGTTATTTAAATTTATGTTTTAAGTGTTGTTTGTTGGTAAAAAGGTCTCCTAGATGGTGAATGTGACTTCTAAAAAGTATTTGGTCTAGATTTTGCAACATTCACAAAGGGTTTGGGTGCAGCAGTCTTAATAGGTCTGGCAGTATAATTGTTGTTGCTGTTCTTGAAGAACTTTGCCTAGCAGTACTAATTGGTACTAGGCCAGACTTGGTTAAAACTGCTGTTGGAGCAAAATTTCTTCTAGAATTAGAGAAATTTTAATGATTAGTCCTCATAGCATTATTCCAAACTGGTCTAACTTCCCTTTGACCAGTCCCCTTTTTCACATTGTTCAAAACAGGGTTTTGTACCATCTTTTTATCATGAAAATCATAGTCTTTAATTAGATGGTTAAAACTCCCACACACAAAACAAGCTTTTGGGGTAAACTGAAATCCAACTCCTAATTTCTTAGACATTGGAGTATTCCAGTTAGTACTGTTATTCCTAGGATTTTGACTAACGTTCCTAGGTTGATCAGCTTGCTGAGGTTTTTTAACATTAGCTGATTTTGACACCTTTTCCATAGTCTCATCCTCATCACAATCAGAAACCCAATCTTTAATTATTAGGGCACCAGAGGTTTTCTTGATCTCATTAGAGGAATTTTCATTAACATTCTTTTTAACCTTAACTCCATAGCCTTCAAATTCAGGTTGTTTAAACTCCTCAAGACCAGAGTTTGACAAATCAATAGTAGGGGGTGCAAATAAGCCTATAGGTGGAGGTGCAACTGCATTATACCCTACACCTTTTCTATTGTTATCAGATATTTGACTTCCTATCAATTTATCTAAGCTCTTAGAAGCATTTTCAAAGTTGTCAATCTTAATCTGATTACTCTCTTTTTCTTTCTTAAGTCTTTATATCTGAATTTTAAGAGCATTAATTTATGATTCATTAAATAAGGCATCTCTTTTAAAAACAACAATTTGATCACAAAGCATACCCTCATTTTTCTTGTAGAAGACTAGTTGTTCTTCCACAGAAGCTAAACCTCTTTTATAGTTGGCTAGATTAGATTTAGATTTATTAAGATCTATTCTTAAATTATCATACTGAGACTTAAGATCTTCAAAGCTTTTAATACAAGTTTTAGAGCAAGCTTTGTTATTGTGTACCTCTAAATCTGAAAATGCCATAAGAGCAAAGTTGGTAGGGACTTCCTCTTCTGTCACAAAGCTCCAATCAACTCCAGCTCCATCTTAGCTAACATAGCTTTGGAAGAAGATTCTTCCATATTCACATTTCTCCTTGAGTTGTCTTGATTTTTGCTCCTATTTTCTTGACTCCTAGGATTTCTGCACTCTCTCGCAAAGTGTCCCACCTTATGACAATTGAAGCATTCTACCTTTGTCTTGTCATAACCAGCAATATCACTTCCATTGATGATAATCTTCTTTCCAGTTCTCTGATAGAACTTTCTTGCTTTCATACTTAGTAATGCCAATTGCCACTTCAAATCCATTTCTTCAAGATCATCTTCATGGATTTGCTCTAGGTCTTCATGAACAACCTGAGACCCATTAGGTTGATTGGCCAGAAAAGCATAGATTGTGGCATCACTAAGTCTAGCAGTATTATCTGTAGAACTAGCAGTACTAAGTGAAGAGCTAGCAGTATTAACAAGAACATTAGATGTATTAACATCATTTGTACTACTAGGAGTTGAAACAAAGGCCACATTCTGTGAATTTGAATTTGAGCTTGAGGTTACACTTCTTTTGACCTCTTGTTCAACAATCTTAAAATTGTTGTAGAGATCATCAAAACTTATTGAGCCCAGATCTGGTTTGTTCCTCCAGACCACAACATGCATGCTCCATTCAGAAGGAAGGCTTCTCAAGAATTTAAAGTTTAGATCTTCTTGAGAGATGTTTTCAC
Organism: Tanacetum coccineum; assembly: GCA_026074375.1. Taxonomy (NCBI): domain Eukaryota; kingdom Viridiplantae; phylum Streptophyta; class Magnoliopsida; order Asterales; family Asteraceae; genus Tanacetum; species Tanacetum coccineum. The sequence goes on from BQNB010034810.1 coordinate 23,419, forward strand.
CTAAGATGGCTAACTGGCTTACAGTTTTCTAAAGCCGAGTAAAGATAGAGTCAAATGACTCTGAGCTAGAAGCATTGAAGTTTTCATACATCTGCTTCAGAAGTGTCTTTTAAGTCTTCTTGGTGGCTTCATTACCACCAAATCTTGCTTCTATGGCTTCAAACAAGGTCTTGGCATCCTTGTATTGATTAAAAGTGAGTAGATGCTCACTTGGAAGTGTCATCATCAAAATACTTCGGGCTTTAAGATCATTCTTCTTTTGGATCTTCTCCTCAGCAGTAACAGCACGAGGTATTGTTGAAGTAGATGTACCATCAGCGTTTGTAGTGGTTCGTGCTACTGGCTTGAAGGAATTGTCATCCTCTATGATCTCCCAGAGAGCATAGTCTTGTAGTTGAATGTATGACTCTATTCTGAGTCTCCATGTGTCATAATCACCTTGCTTGAGAAGTGGCGGCTTTGTAAGAGCATTGTTTTGGGCACTTTCTAGATCCATGGGTCTTGATATAGGGATTGTACAAAGAGATAGATCTAGTTTGTTTCTTCTTGATCAAGGTTTCAGAACACCCGCTCTGATACCACTTGTTGATCCCTTTTTTAGATCTTTGATTAGCTTGTTAAAGCTTTAGTTATCTTAGATAAATCTAAAACAACTCTGATAGAAACCCTGAGTAATATATAAAGATTATGCGGAAACTAATCTTTATACACCAAAAGAAACAATGTAACAGTAACACAAGAACTTTCTCTAAACTTTCAATATATTGAATGATTCACAAAACAACTATATGTTTTGCCTAAATAACTATGACTTTTCTATCTAGGATTCGTATATCTAACTATGCCATAAGGGTTCCTTTTATACACCAAGGAAACCCTAATGGGCTTACAAAACGCGTTAAGTGATCATGCTTATCTATTCCTAATATAACTCATGCATATCACATAAGCAGTACTAATAAACTAACTAACTGTACTAATTTACACTAATAGTACTAACATTGTACTGACAGTACTAACTATAACTAGCAGTACTAATATTACAACTAGCAGTATTAATGACTTAGTTTATATTCTTCAATCTTCACTAGCAGTATAAATCTTCAATAGCAGTACTAAGTCTATCAGTAGTATGAACTTGTAGAATCTTTTAATTCCCAACATGCTGCCACCCTAACTGAAAATAATGGATATACTGGAAACCATCCCTTGTGTAAGAAATGCACTCTGCATCACACAGGACCTTGCACTATTAAGTGTAATATTTTTAACAAGTTGGGCCATCTAACCAAGAACTGCAGAAGCAAAGGACCAGCCACTGGAAGCAATCAGCAACCAGTATCGGTAATTTGTCATGCCTGTGGAGAGAAAGGGCATTATGCAAATCAGTGCCGAAAGACCACCAACAATAATGCCTAGGGAAGAGCCTACATGCTAAGGGATAGGAATGCTCATCAAAACCCGAATGTAGTCACGGGTATGTTCCTTCTAAATCAACATCTAGCTAGAGTATTATTTGATTCTGGAGCCGATAAAAGCTTCATATCTATATCTCTTGCCTCTATGATAAATATTCCACCCATTACAATAGATACCTTTTACAATATCGAAATGGCTGACGAAAACTTAGTAAGTACAAACACCTTTATTCAGGGTGCAACTCTGACTTTGTCAAACCAACCTTTCAAAATTAATCTTATGCCAATCAAACTCGGTAGTTTCGACGTTGTCATTGGTATGGATTGGTTATCCAAGTATCATGCTAGGATCACATGTAACAAGAAAGTCATCCACATTCCCATCGACGGTGAAACATTGATCATTCGAGGTGACCGAAGTAAAACCCGACTAAATCTCATATCCTGTATAAAAACTGAAAGGTATATATCCAGGGGATGTCAAGTTTTCATGGCCTAAGTAATGGAAAAGAAATCAGACGATAAACGACTAGAAGACATACCAGTAGTCAGAGAATTCTTAAAAGTTTTTCCCGAAGATCTACCTGGCCTTCCTCCCATTCGCCAAGTAGAATTCCAAATCGATTTAATTCCAGGAGTGATACCTGTAGCCCGAGCACCTTATAGATTAGCTCCTTCAGAAATGCAGGAACTATCTAACCAACTTCAAGAGTTGGCAGACCAAGGTTTTATTCAACCAAGTACTTCACCTTGGGGAGCTTATGTCTTATTTGTTAAAAACAAAGACGGGTCTTTCAGAATGTGTATCGATTACCGGGAGTTGAATAAACTTACCATAAAGAATCGTTACCCATTACCCAGGATTGATGACTTATTTGACCAACTTTAAGGTTCGAGTGTCTACTCGAAGATTGACTTAAGATCAAGCTATCATCAACTGAGAGTCAGGGATGAAGATATTCCCAAGACTGCTTTTAGAACAAGATACAGACACTACAAATTTCAAGTGATGCCATTTGGTTTAACTAACGCGCCTGCTGTATTCATGGATCTCATGAATTGTGTGTGTAAACCATACTTGGATAAATTTGTGATAGTGTTCATCGATGATATTCTCATCTACTCTCGTAACAAAGAAGAGCACGCAAATCATCTGAGAATAATCTTGGAATTACTCAAAAAGGAGAAATTATATGCCAAGTTCTCCAAGTGTGATTTCTGGATTCATATCGTGCAATTTCTTAGACACTTAATTGATAGTCAAGGACTTCATGTTGACCCCGCCAAGATTGAAGCAGTTAAGAATTGGGCATCTCCTACTACACCCACAGAAATACGTCAATTCTTAGGACTTGCCGGCTACTACCGGAGATTCATCGAAGGTTTTTCGAAGATTGCAAAGTCTTTGACTGAATTAACCCAGAAAAACAAGAAGTATATCTGGGGCGAAGATCAAGAGTCGGCTTTCCAATTACTAAAACAGAAGCTTTGTGAAGCTCCAATCTTAGCATTACCAGAAGGAAACGACGATTTTGTTGTTTACTGTGATGCATCCCATCAAGGTCTGGGAGCGGTGTTAATGCAAAGAGAGAAAGTTATTGCATATGCATCCCGACAACTCAAACCTCATGAAGAAAACTATACCACTCATGATCTCGAATTAGGAGCAGTAGTGTTCGCTCTTAAAATTTGGAGACACTATCTGTATGGCACCAAATGTACTGTGTTCACTGATCATAAAAGTCTTCAGCACATCCTTGATCAGAAAGAGTTGAACATGAGACAACGCCGTTGGTTAGAATTGCTCGCAGATTACGATTGTGAGATTCGTTACCAACCTGGAAAGGCAAATGTTATAGTAGATGCCTTAAGCTGGAAGGAACGAATCAAACCACTCCGAGTTAGATCATTAGTTATGCCCATTCATCCAAACTTACCCTCACAAATTCTTAAAGCTCAAACCGAAGCACTCAAAGAAGAAAACATCAAGACTAAAAACTTACGAGGAATGGATAAAGCATTTGAAATACGTCCCGATGGAACTCGTTGTACTAAGAACTGAAGCTGGTTACCACTTTTTGGTAATCTGAGAGACTTGATCATGCATGAGTCCCATAAATCAAAATATTCCATTCACCCGGGTTCTGACAAGATGTATCAGGATCTAAAGAAACTCTATTGGTGGCCTAACATGAAGGCAATCATCGCTGAATATGTTGGCAAATGTTTAACATGTTCTAGAGTTAAGGCAGAATGTCAGAAGCCATCCAGCTTACTGGTACAACCAGAGATTCCTATGTGGAAGTGGGAAAGAATAACAATGGATTTCATCACAAAACTACCCAAAACCTCAAACGGACATGACACAATCTGGGTCATTGTCGATCGTCTTACCAAATCCGCACACTTCATCCCTACCCGAGAGAAAGATGGTATGAAAACCCTTACAAGGTTGTACATTAAAGAAATAGTCTCCCGACATGATGTGACAATATCTATCATTTCGGATCGTGACAGTCATTTCACATCTAAATTATGGCAATCATTACAAAATGCTTTGGGTACTCAATTAGACATGAGTACGACATATCATCCTGAAACCGATGGACAAAGTGAAAGGACCATTAAAACACTCGAAGACATGCTTCAAGCCTGTGTTATAGATTTTGGAAAAGGATGGGAAAGACACTTACCATTGGTAGAATTCTCCTATAATAACAGTTATCATGCCAGTATCAAGGCAGCACCATTTGAGGCACTTTATGGTCAAAAGTGCAGATCACCTGTTTGTTGGGCCGAAGTTGGAGATGTTCAACTTACAGGACCAGAAATAATCCATGAAACCACTGAAAAGATAGTGCAAATTTAACAACGCTTGCAAGCTACAAGAGACCGACAGAGAAGTTATGCCATTATAAGACGAAAGCCTTTAGAATTTCAAGTTGGAGATCATGTTATGTTTAAATGTAATCGACCTTGTAAAGTGTCATCCGATGGACAACGAGGAAAGCATACCCCCGATACATTGACCATCAAAATTCTTGAACGATTGGCCCATGGCATACAAACTAGAGCTACCCGAAGGAAGCTAGTAATAGTCCACAATACTTTCCACATTTCTAATCTAAAGAAATGCTTATCTAACGAATCCCTTGTCATTCCAATGAAAGAGCTTTGACTTGATGACAAACTCAACTTTGTAGAAGAACCAGTGAAGATTATGGATCGAGAAGTCAAGCAACTAAAGCAAAGTCGTATTCCTATAGTCAAAGTAAGAAGGAACTCTAAAAGAGGGACATAATTTATGTAGGAACGCGAAGATCAAATTCGTGCCAAGTATCCACATCTATTTTCAAACATCACTCCGGCATCCAACTAAATCTCGGGACGAGATTTCTTTTAAGGGAGGGAGACTATAACAACCCGCAATTTTCGTCAATGTAATTTTCCATCTATTAAATTAGATGCAATAAATAACCTCTATTATAAAATATATAACCTTCTTACAGGGAAATTTTTTGCTTTTTTTTTTTTTAAACTCATTATCAAACGTAACTGCAGCTCTAAAGTAAAACGAGCTCACGCAACCTCTATCAATGCCATCTATATCTATGTTTATATCATATAAACATCCTAATATGTCAAGTATATATCTTAATATCATTTTTACTAAGTACATTGATCGTCTTTATATAAAACATACATTACAAAACGGTTATTTCCAAACAAGCATTAAACGTTAATGTTCATATCAAAACCCTTATTATATGTAATGTATACAAAAAAATAAATGTACATGCTTTTAAAGCAATTTGTACACGTGTATAATGCACAAATTGAATAATTTACCCCGCAAGATCAATTTACAACTCATTAAAGCGCTTAATGTACAAGTCAATAATGCCTAAAAACCTAATAAGTTTATTTAAAGCTCCTAAAGCCAAGTTTAAACTGTACACCACATAAACACAAGGAACAAGCACTTAATGCTGACTTTTGAAACCTAAAACAAACCCAAATTCAAACCAAACCCCTAATCTAAAACCTCTAAACCTAAAAACAAACCCTAACTCGAATTTCACTTTTAATTAAAAACTAAACCCTAAACCTAAAAATAAGCCCTAAACCTTAATCCTAAGCCCTAATCTCAATCCTAACACTAATCCTAAACCTTAATCTATCCTAAACCCTAACCCTAACTCGATCTAAACACCTAAAAACCCTAAATGAGCCCTAAACCAACCCGATACACCTTTATGTCAATTTTGACCCATTTTAACTCACTAAGCACCTCAAGCACCACCATGACTAAGCTACTACTCCTCCTAGCTGCTTACAAGTAGCTTAATCATCCCTTTGCTCCTCAAGAAAAGGCATTGTCACCTCTTTTCTCCTTCTTGTATGCCGCGGCTAAACAAGGACCATCTAACACTTCATGGCTAGTTCTAGCTTATCATACTCACCCTCATAGCCTCTCTTAGTTAGCTCTACTAGCTAAGACACTAAGCATGACTCCTAACTTGCTCACCAAGTCCATTCAAGTACTATAAAAGGGACGCACCCTTTGTTCATTCAAACCACACCTCAATTCTCATTTCTATCTCTCAAAATGAAGTTCTAATCAGCCAAGAAGGATCAAAGAGAAGCCACAAGACCAGGAGTAAAGCAAGAAAAGAAGCCCCGAAGTTGTTATTTTAGGCGTGCGAACCAAAATCACCATTTTCGACCCATTTTCAAAGTTGTAAGCTCTAATTCTCGTTCTATAAGCTAATTTCTGTTTTGAATCCTTAAATAAGTTCCTAATGATCATATCTAAACTCTTGTTAAGATGCTTGAGCTCAAAACCTACACGTTTTAAATTTCTAAACCAAATGTGCCTTAATGAAACCCTAATTAATCATTTTCTTAAATTCTATAAGCTAATCTCATAAGCGGTTGTTATAAGCTATTCCTATAAGCTTATTAGTCATTTCTATAAACATTTTATCAAGCCTTAAAAGCTTTAACCCATTGGATTAATTTTTATAAACCAAACGACCCGTTTTGATTTTCTAGCTAAACGAATCCTTTTTCTAAACTTTTGTTACGTTAGAACACCTTATTTTATCTTATTCTAATAAGCTATAACCTGAAAATATCATTTGGAATCCTAAAATAAGCTTGCATGGCTTTTTGGACTTGTTTTGTAAATATTTCCATGCATAGGGGTATATATTGTAACTTTCTAAAATTTATAACTAAATGGGCTGAAAATGTCATTATTCTAAAGTTATAAATATAAGGACCTATTTTGCAAAGTTTCAAAGTTTAAGGTTTAATATATATATATACTTTTTATATAAAGGACTAAACTTGTAAAAGTTTATAAACCAAGGGTATATATTGTCATTTTTGTATTCTTAAAAGCATAAAATATAATATTTTTATATAAATTATAAAAATATATATTAATATTATTAAACTTAATTTTATTAAAACCCGACACAGTTATCGTTATTAATCATAAATCGACGCATTATTTCGTTATATATTTAACGTAATTTATCATTAACTAACTTTTGAAGAAACTTAAAATCTTATCGTATCACGTTACTAGAGAATTTCATATGAAGGGTTTCACTTGAGTTTTCGTTTTGACGAGTTTGCTGGGTTTACGATTTAAAGTGGGCTGGCTCCTCAAACGATACTACATGGCCTCTGGATTATGATAGCCCGAACAGTGATACACAATATCCATAAATTAATAACTCAAATATCATGAAACTATTCAAAGTTTTGACAATCAAACTAAGACTTGACATATTACTTCAGGTTGCGTGACGAAGCCGTTACTTTCACTTGATATACTTTTGCCATCAATCAGATTTCCCTATACTGTTAAGGTGAGTTCATAGCCTCACTTTTAAATCTCTTTAATATTTCATAAACCCGTGAGGGGGATACATGCTTAAACCATAAAATGTTTTTCCAACTGTATGTTATTCTGATATATTATTGCCTAAGTCCTTTCCTCAAGGCCTCGGTGCCATGAGCTTAGACGCAATAATACTGTTTTCCATAATAATTGTACTCATTGCAATTATTACACTTATGGGTGTATAACAACGTAACCCACTCTTATGATAACTTGTATTCACACTATTTATTATAAACCTATGAATTTCACTCAACCATTGTGTTGACCTTTTTAGCATGTTTATCTCAGGTAACTGAACATCTAATGGCACGAAGTGGCACAGACTTGAAGATGGCTAAACTGTTATCATTCAAACTTTATGTTTTCATGTAGATTTTGGGACCTCTATTTGTAAAAACTCTGATGAAATAATGAATGATAACTTATCTTTTAAAAACGTCTGTTTTGAGTCGTTTTCTATTATTATGACTGTGGTACTATGAAATAATACCCCATATTAGCTTTTGCTGCTATATGTCAAAAATGGGGGTGTTATAGAGCGACTGGCCGTTAAATAAAGTAAACTGCCAATCATGCCACGATATTTAGTGTCATCGATGGGTTACCCGTCTTCATCACGGGTGAGCTTGGTTTCGGATGACATAGGAGTTTTGATCGGTTTGGAGTCTTCAAGGCCGAATTTTTTTAGCATTCTTTGACGTATTTAGATTGGTTAAAAAAGATTCCATCTTCTAGTTATTTTATTTGTAAACCAAGAAAGAAATTCAATTCACCCATCATGCTTATTTCAAACTCACCGTGCATGATTTTTGAGAAATCATCGCAAAGCTCTTGATAAGTTGATCCGAAGATGATGTCGTCCACATAGATTTAAACGATGATGATACGTGAGTTTCTTTTCTTAGTAAATAAAGTGTTATCTACTAATCTCATGGTATACTCATGATCAATGAGAAAGGCCTTAAGTCTATCATACCAAGCTTTGGGTGCTTGTTTGAGACGGTATAGGGCCTTTTTGAGTTTGAAAACATGGTTGGGTTTTTCGAATCTATGAATCCAGGAGGTTGAGCGACATAGACTTCTTTATTTATAAATCCATTTAGAAAAGCACTTTTGACATCCATTTGATAAAGCTTAAAGTTGTGAACATAAGCATACGCAAGAAGGATTCTTATAGATTCTAATCTTTCCATGGGGGCATAGGTTTCATCGAAGTCTCTTCCTTCTTGTTGATTGTACCCTTGTGCGACTAGGCTTGCTTTATTTCAAGAAACAACACCATTTTTGTCGAGTTTGTTTTTAAAGATCCATTTCGTACCAATGATGGTTTGGTTTTTAGGCAAGGGAATAAGACTCCATACATCATTTGACTTAAATTGATTTAGTTCTTCTTGCATAGCCATAGTCCAACTTTCATCTTGTATGGCTTCCTTAACATTTTTGGGTTCTATGGTGGAAACGAAACAAAAGAAGTTGCTTTGATTTTGAACTTGAGATCTTAGAGTTCTTTCATTAAGACCTCCTATGACAGTTTCTATGGGATGATCTTTAGAATGTTTGATGTTTGTGATTTCTTTGTTTAATGGTTCATTTTCTTTGATTTCTAGGTCTTTATCTTGATTTTCTATGACATCATTTTCAAGAATGTCATCATCTACTAAAGGTGGTGATTTAGGAGGAGGATTTTCATCAAATTACATTGAGAGATTCTTCTACTCCCATAGTTTCTTTATTTAGAATTACGTAAGCTTTACTATTAGGAGAGTATCTTAGAAATACACCTTCGGTTGATATAGGGTCAATTTTTTTTAGATAATCTTTGGTATTAAGAATAAAGCATTTACTACCAAAAACTTTAAAATGTTCTAAGGAGGGATTTTTTACCTTTGAAAAGCTCGTAAGGAGTTTTTCTGAGGAAAGGTGTAATAAGAATTCTATTTAAAATGTAGGTCGAGGTGTCGACGGCGTTACACCAAAACTTTTAAGGAATTGATTGTTCATTTAGCATTGTTCTACTCATTTCTTGTAAGGTTCTATTTTTACGTTTTACTACCCTATTTGATTATGGAGTACAGGGTGCCGAAAAGTTATGAGTGATACCATTAGCATCACAAAAGTTTCCAAATTGTATTTCATTATCAAATTCCCGACCATGATCCGTACATATTGATATAATGGGGGAACCCTTTTGAATATGTATCTTTTTGATCAATATTTCAAAGTGATCAAAAGCTTCATTTTTGTGTTTCAAAAATCTTGTCCATGTATACCTTGAATAGTCGTCGACTATGACCAGGCAAATACCAAATAGGAATGTAATAAGTAATACAAAGGGTTTAGACTTGCCAACCTTCTTATTTCAATGGTACAGAAGGAGCTGTTGGCCTCATCCGCTGGTTTGAACGTACTGAATTGGTATTTTCTCTAGCAAGTGTGTCGAGGAAGACAAAGTGACATTTGCTACTGGTACTCTAACTGATGACGTCTTGTCTGGTGGGATTGCATACGCTATTCCTAGTAGGAAAGAACAGCAAAAGGATCACCTAGACCGAATTGAAAAGGGATTATTGACCAATAAGTATTGCCTCGAAACTGTAGTCAAGAAAATGGAGACGAATTTTTACGGACTTGGTAGTAAAAGAAAATGATCTCAAAACTTACGTTAGAAGATTTCACGGAAATTAGAGACTTTTGCCAAAATATGGACCAAACACGTGAAGCTTATGGAAGTCTTTTTCGGGGGATTTACAAAAGTATTGAAGGAAATTGTTACTGCTCAGAAAATCTAAAACTTAGAGGAACCATTACCATAACACAGAGGTTGGATGAGCAGGTTATAAAAACTTAATTTGCGCAAGAAACAAATGATCATAAAGAAAGTTTGAGGATAGAAGAAAACACCCACCGACAAACAACTACCTCATTGTTCGCAATCTACACTAAACACTCCAAACAATCACAACAACGACAACTATCAAAATAACCACAACAATCACAACCATAATGATGATTACCACCAACAGCAGAATAGAAGGCAAGAAACTATCAGAACTTATGCTGCCACCCCAACTGAGAACAAAAGGTATACTGAAAACAAAAGGTACCATGGAAACCTTCCTTTGTGTACAAGATGCACCCTGCATCACACAGGAGTTTGCACTGTCAAGTGTCAGACTTGCAACAAAGTGGGTCATCTGACCAGGGACTGCAAAAACTAAGGACTTCTATTTCCAAACCATCACTCCATCACTCAACTAAATCTCGGGACGAGATTTCTGTAAGGTTGGGGGACTATAACAACCCGTAATTTTCCAGTATTTTCATCAATGTAATATCTACTTACTATATTAAGTACAACCTTTTTCACGGGAATATTTTTCATTTTTTTTCCATTCCATTATGTAACCTAGTTTACATTTCTAAAGTAAACGAGCTCACACAACCTCTATCAATGCCATCTATATCTATGTTTATATCATGTAAACATCCTAATATGTCAAGTCTATATCTTAATATCATTTTTACCAAGTACATTATCCATTTAACGTACTTTTTAAAACGTTATATCAAAACAAGCATTAAACGTTAACGTTTACATCAAAACCCTAATTATATGTAATGTATACATATAAAATAAATGTGCAAGCCTCTAAAGCATGTGTACAAGTGTACAATGCACAACATTTGAATATCTTTTCCCTCCTAAATCAAGTTACAACTTTCTAAAGCACAATGTGCAAGCTAATCATACCTAAAAACCTAATTAGGTCATTTAAGCTCCTAAACCATGTTTAAACTTTACCACCACTTTAACACAAGGTACAAGCACTTAATGCATGACTCCTAAACCCTAAACCTAAACCCTAAGTCAATCTAAAACCCTAATTTAAAACCCTAAACCCTAAACGAAATCCTAAAACCCTAATTTCACTTTAAACCTAAAACTAAACCCTAAAACTAAAACTAAATCTTAATCCTTAATCCTAACCTTAATCCTAACACTAAACCTTAATCCTAAACCCTAATATATCCCAAATCTAACCTATCCACATTTTAAACATTAAACCTAACATAAATAAAATGAACCCGGCACCTTTTTACTTTATTTTTACCCATTTTTGAAGCAAAAAAAATAAAAAAATCCATGCCACCTCTATGACATCACCAATGCATTAACCTAAGTAGCTTACAAGGCAACTTCATCACCACACTTGTAAGGCTACTTCAGCATTTGCTACACTAAACACCCTTTTCGTCACTTACTTGTAAACCAAAACCCTCCACACCCTTACACCTCATCCTAAGCTTTAATGACTTACCCTAGATGTTTATTAGTCATTAATGTACAGACCTTGGCCACCACACCAAGAAAACTTAGGAACCAAGGGTCATTTACCATTATATATAGCCGAAACATACAACCATTTCAAATCACACCTCAACAACTCATCACCACTCAAATGGAGTTCTAAATCAGACCAATAAGGATCAAGTGAAGTCCCTAAACTCAGAATAGAAGCCAAGAATCAAGAAAAAGGAGCCCTTGAAGTCGTTACTAGGCGTACGAACCCGAAAACCCCATTTTGACCCATTTCTAGCTCAAGTAAGCTTAGTTCTTGTTCAATAAGCTTATAATCTGTATTAGAATGTTCATAATACTCTTAAGATCATATATAAACTCTTGTTTGAAGCCTTGAATCCTCAAACCCATGTGTTTTTGATTAAAACCCTAAAAATGACCCGTTTTGATTTTCTAGCTAACAAATCCTTTTTCTAAACTTTTGTTACGTTAAAACATCTTATTTTTGCTTATTCTAATAAGCTATAACCTGCAAATATCATTTGGAACCTTAAAATAAGCTTGCATGGCTTTTTGGACTTGTTTTGCAAATATTTCCATGCATAGGGGTATATATCGTAACTTTCTAAAATTTATAACTAAAGGGGCTGAAAATGTCATTATTCTAAAGTTATAACTATATGGGACTATTTTCAAGTTTCAAAGTAAAGGTTTAATTTATATATACCTTTTATATAAAGGACTAAAGTTGTAAAGCTTTATAAACTAAAGTGTATATATTGCTAATTTGCAAACTTAAAAATATAAAATATAATATTTTTATATAAATTATAAAAATATATATTAATATTATAAAACTTGATTTTATTAAAACCCGACACATTTATCGTTATTAATCATAAATCGACGCATTATTACGTTATATATTTAACGTAATTTTTCATCGACTAACTTTTGAAGAAACTTAAAATCTTATCGTATCACGTTACTAGGGAATTTCATATGAAGGGTTTCATTTGAGTTTTCGTTTTGACGAGTTTGCTGGGTTTACGATTTAAAGTTGCCTCGGATCCTCAAACGTTATACAATGGCCTCTGGGATTATGATAGCTACGAACAATGATACAATATTCATAATTTATTAAATCAAAGATTTAGTTTAAAATTGTAAAGTTTGAATCATAAACCATCCCACTAAGACTTGACATATTACTTCAGGTTGCGTGACAAAGCCGTTACTTTCACTTGATATACTTTTGCCATCAATCAGATTTCCCTGTACTGTTAAGGTGAGTTCATAGCCTCACTTTTAAATCTCTTTAATATTTCATAAACCCGTGAGGGGGATACATGCTTAAACCATAAAATGTTTTTCCAACTGTATACTATATATTTCATTTAAACTTGGTGATTTCATAGCCTCGCATTTCAATCTTTTGAATGTTTTATAAACCCACGAGGGGGATACATACTCAATTATTTTTAATATACACAAGTACTTAAAATTGATATTGTGAAGTTCATAGCCTAGCCTTTACTTATTTACATGTTTTATAAACCCGCGGGAGGGATACATGCTTGTTTTATTATAAATTAAAAAACAAGTGATTTTGATATATGATATGGTTCCATCACTGTGAATAGTCCCATCTTTTATTGTTTTTCTAAATCCGTGGGGGATTCATGCTTAAACTTTGAATACTAAAGTGTTTTTTCCAACTTTTATGCTATCCTGATATATTATTGCCTAAGTTACCTCAATTTTCCCATAAGACATCCTAGTATCTCTTTGGGTAATAGCTCTTAGTATCTCTTTGGGTAGTAGCTTGATCCGTCCAAATCAACACGTATAAAATATATATAATATATAAATACGTAATAATAAGGAAGATAATCAATAATAGTATAGTATAGTATTTCCGTCGGGTTAAGAAATTCACTTTTAACCAAAGCGATTATCAAAAACCTTTTGGGTTGTTTCCTCGACGAGAGGTGAATGGAAATCTACATTCAAGTTGTAAATCGAGCTTGAATATCATAAAAGTTTTTTTGGTTTTGTTTTTCTAAATCTACTAAAAAGGGAAAGCATATAAAACGAAAACTAAACTTTTGGTTTTAAACTATTTTTATACTAAAAATTAAACTAATATTAATTCTAAGATTTAAAACTACAAGATTATACTAAAATTAGCTTAAAAGATATTGAAGAAAAATATGCTTGCTAGAGAGTGAAAAGTTTATTAAAGTGCGGGTTTATATACAACAACTTAATTATGACAAGTAAAATAAGTGCTTGTTAATAAATGACAAGAAATTAAATTTCATTAAAAGTAAATGACGGAATGTAAATCGAAAAGAAAATACTAATGACAAATAATTTTTTAAATCTTTTTAAACCCGCACCTAAATGAACTTTTCACGTCACTTAGCAAGCATATTTGTCATTCATATCTTTTAGCTTAATTTTAGTATAATCTTGTAGTTTTAAATTTTAGAATTAATTTTAGTTTAATTTTTAGTATAAAAATAGTTTAAAACCAAAAGTTTAGTTTCCCTTTTATATGCTTTCCCTTTTTAGTAGATTTAGAAAAACAAAACCAAAAAAAACTTTTATGATATTCAAGCTTGATTTACATCTTGAACGTAGATTTCCATTCACCTCTCGTCGAGGAAACGACCCGAAAGGTTTTTAATAATCGCTTTGGTTAAAAGTGGAATTTCTTAACCCGTCGAAATACTTATAACTATACTATTAGTGATTATCTTCCTTATTTATTATGTTATTTCTATATATTTTACATATTTTATACGTTGTTGATTTGGACCGATCAAGCTACTACCCATAGAGATACTAAGAGCTTTTTAACCCAATAATACTAGGACTGTATTAGGGCAAATGGAGGTACTTAGGCAATAATATATCAGGATAGCATCTAGTTGGAAAAAAACATTGTATTCATTGGTTTATTGCATGAAATCCCCACGGATTTAGAAAACGTATAAGATGGGACTTTCTCAGTGATGGAACCATATCATTCCCATCAAAATCAACGTGTGTTTAAATTTATATAAAAACAAGCGTGTATCCCTTCCGCGGGTGTATAAAAACTTGTCAAAAAGTAAAGGGCTAGGCTACTGGAATTCACAATATCGATTTGAAGTTCTTGTGTATATTAAAACAATTGTGCATGTATACCCCTCGTGGGTTTATAAAACATTCAAAAGATTGAAATGCAAGGCTGTGAACTCACCAAGTTTAAATGAAATATATAGCATACAGTTGGAAAAACATTTTATGGTTTAAGCATGTATCCCCCTCACGGGTTTATGAAATATTAAAGAGATTTAAAAGTGAGGCTATGAACTCACCTTAACAGTACAGGAAAATATTGATGGAAAAAGTATATCAAGTGAAAGTAACGGCTTTGTCATCGCTACCTGAAGTAATATGTCAAGTCTTAGTGGGATGGTTTATGTTTCAAAACTTTTACAAAGTTTAACGTATATCTTTGATTTATTAAATTATGGAAAATATTGTATCATTGTTCGGGCTATCATAATCCAGAGGCCATGTAGTATCGTTTGAGGAGACAGGGACTTTAAAATCGTTAAAAACCCAGCAATAATCGTCAAAATGAAAACTCTCCAAATGAAACCCTTCATATTATATTACACTTGTAACGTGAATAAGATAGATTTTAAGGAAATTTCTTCAAAAAGTTAGTCAATGAAAAAAATTTACGTTAAATATATAACGTAATTTTAATGCGTCGATTTATGATTAAATACACGATTAAATGTGTTTCGGGTTTTTAATAAAATATATTAACGTAATATGCGTAGATTTATGATTAAATAACCGATAAATGACTGTATGGGTTTTAATAAAATCGATGTGTTATAATATTAATATTGATAATTTATAATTTTATAAAAAATTAGATGTTTATTTTTAAGTTTGCAAAATTAGCAATATATACCCTTGGTTTATAAACTTTACTAATTTTGTCCTTTATATATAAATGTTTATATATTTAACCTTTAAACCTTTGTAACTTGGAAAAAATAGGCCATTATAGTTATAACTTTTTGAAATAATGACATTTTCAGCCCCTTTCAAGTTATAATTTTAGAAAGTTTCGATTATACCCTATGAATGGAACTATTTACCAAAAACAAGTCCAAAAGCAATGCAAGGCTTATTTAAGGTTACAAAATGATTATTTGCAGGGTTATAGTTTATTTAGTATAAGAAAAAATAATAAGATGTTTTAACAATAAAAAAGCGTTAGAAAAAGGATTTTTTTAGCTAGAAAATCAAAACGGGTCTTTTATAGTTTTTTATCAGAAACACATGTAGGTTTGAGGATTCAAGGATTCAAACAAGAGTTTATATATGTATTTAGGCAGTTATTTATGAATATTCTATACAGATAAAAAGCTGATTGATCAAGAACTAAGCTTACGTGAGCTAGAAAATGGGTCAAAATGGGGTTTTCGGGTTCGTTAGCTTAGTAACGACTTCAAGGGCATCCTGTTCTTGATTCGTGGATTCTATTCTGAGGTCTTAGGGACTTACTTGAGACTTCTTGGGTATGTGTTAGAACTCCATTTGTGTGGTTGATGAGTTCTTGTTGAGGTTGTGTGATTTGAAAATGGTTGTTTGTTTAGGCTATATATAATCGGTAAAATGACCCTGGTTCTATGTTTTCTTGTGTGTTGTGGCCAGATATGTATTAATGACTTAATTAAAATCTAGGTAAGTCATTAAAGCTTAGGATGAGGTGTAAGGGTATGGAGGGTGTTGGCTTACAAGTAGGTGACAAAAAGGGGTGTTTAGTGTACATATGCTTGTAGTATCTTACAAGGTGGTGATAGAGGTGCTTGTAAGCTACTTAGGTAGCTGCTTGGTGATGTCATAGAGGTGCTTGAGGTGCTTGGTTGCTTAAAAATATGTAAAAATGAAGTAAAAGGGTGTCGGGTTCATTTTATTTCTGGTTAGGGTTTAAGGTTTTAAAATGTGGATTAGGGTTAGGATTAGGGATATATTAGGGTTTAGGATTAAGGTTTAGTGTTAGGATTAAGGTTAGGATTAAGGATTAAGGTTTAGTTTTAGGTTTAGGGTTTAGTTTTAGGTTTAAAGTGAAATTAGGGTTTTAGGATTTCGTTTAGGGTTTACGGTTTTAAATTAGGGTTTTAGATTGACTTAGGGTTTAGTTTTAGGGTTTAGGAGTCATGCATTAAGTGCTTATACCTTGTGTTAAAGTGGTGGTAAAGTTTAAACATGGTTTAGGAGCTTAAATGACCTAATTAGGTTTTTAGGTATGATTAGCTTATACAGTGTGCTTTAAAAAGTTATAACTTGATTTAGGAGGGAAAAGATATTCAAATGTTATGCATTGTACACTTGTACACATGCTTTAGAGGTTGTTATATTTATTTTTTGTATACATTACATATAATTAGGGTTTTGATGTAAACGTTAACGTTTAATGCTTGTTTTGAAATAACGTTTTGAAAAGTACGTTAAATGGATAATGTACTTGGTAAAATGATATTAAGATATAGACTTGACATATTAGGATGTTTACATGATATAAACATAGATATAGATGGCATTGATAGAGGTTGTGTGGGCTCGTTTACTTTAGAAATGTAAACTAGGTTACATAATTGAATGAAAAAAAACGAAAAAATATTCCGTTTGAAAAAATGTTTGTATTATTATAGTAAGCAGATATTACATTGACGAAAAGACTGGAAAATTACGGGGTTGTTATAGTCCAACCTTACAAAAATCTCTCCAAGATTTAGTTGAGTGTTGGTAGTGATGGTTGGGTATCGAAAGTCCATTAGTTTTTGAGTCCCTGGTCAGATGACCAACTTGTTGCCAAGTCTGACAACTTGACAAGTTGCAAACTCATGTGTGATGCAAATTGCATCTTGTACACAAAGGAAGGTTTTCATGGTACATTTTGTTTTCAGTATACCTTTTGTTCTCAGTTGGGGTGGCAACATAAGTTCTGATAGTTTCTTGCCTTCTATTTTGCTATTGGTGGTAATCATCATTACGGTTGTGATTGTTGTGGTTATTTTGATAGTTGTCGTTGTTTTGATTGTTGGAGTGGTTATTGTTGTTGCGATCATTGAGGTAGTTGTTGTCGGTGGTGTTTCTTCTATCCTCAAACTTTCGTTTGTGATCATTGGTTTCTTGCGCATAATTGTGTTTTATTACCTGCTCCATCAACCTCTGTGTTATGGTAATGGCTTCCTCTAGAGTTTGAGATTTTGAAGCAGTAACATTTCCTTCAATACTTCTGGGTAATCCCCCGATAAAGACTTCCATAAGCTTCTCGGTGTTTGGTACCATATTTTGGCAAAAGACTGCTAATTCCTGGAATCTTCTAACGTAAGTTTTGAGATCATTTCCTTTTACAACCAAGTCATAAAATTCGTCTTCCATTTTCTTGGACTTACAGTTCGGGGCACATACTTATGGTTCAAGAGACTTTTCAATTCGGTCTAGGTGATCCTGGTTGGCTTTTTCTTCTTAAATAGGTTGGGCGTATGCAATTTCCAACTGGACAAGGCCGTATCAGTAGTAGATGTACAGTAGCAAATGTCTTCTTTGTCTTCCTGGTCACACTTGCTAGATATAATACCATATTAAGTCGTTCAAACCAGCGGATGAGGCCAACAGCTCCTTCTGTACCATTGAAATAAGAAGGTTGGCAAGTCATAAACCCTTTGTAGTTACTTATTACATTCCTATTGGTATTTGCCATGGTAGCAGCTTGTGCTTCCAGAGCTTAGCATTGTTCTTTTTTTTTTCAAGCAATACCATCAACAAATCAGTGGTAGATGGCAACACTGAGTTTTTGTTGGTGTTTCAGATGTGACGTCGTTGGGGAGCTTTATTTAATATATTCATAATAACATAGAATAAGAACCCATTAAAATGTTAAGTCATATGCACAAGTTAAGGTATCAAATTTCTCAGTATTATACGAAGACTTGTGATCAGTCCTTTAATTTTACATTGCAGGTTTTAACAAAAATTTTGGAATTAAAGACTGCCAGAGATAGATACAGAGATAATGGATGTGAGTGATTCCAATTTATGGCCTTAGTGTTTCTAGGTAAAAAGGTTTGAGAATAATAGGGATGGTTATGGATATCTAGTGTTCCAAGGATAAAGATATAATCATCATATCACAGGTTATAGGATAGTCAATGTCGACATTCAAACTTGGTATTATGAATCAACGAAAGTTATAACGGAAAATCACTACTGTATATACATAACTTGGTCTATATAATTTTAATAGCAAAAATTCTGACAAGCGTCATTATTCATACATATAGTGGTTGGATTTTCTATAAAGACTGTAAACGGTCACAGATCTAATATGGTGAGTTTCCCTTGTTGTTTTGAGTTCTTGGATCTTGTTTAGAGACTCTTTAACCTGGTGTCCTCTAATGATTATTTCCAAAGATGAACATTATAAACAAGTATTGATCATCAGGTTTCATGGGTTACTCGGGTTCCTTCCTAGTGGTTCGCGGTATGTCTTAATGGTTTTATAACTCTGCGAAGATAGACTCATCAAAGGGATAGTCTGGTGGTGGTGTAGTTGACCTAACCGGTGATGGAGATCCTACTGATGAAGATGGAGATACTGAATAGGTGATTCAACAGGAGTCTTAGTGTCTTTAGGTGAGTGAAATATCTCGGGAGGAAATAGGATAAAATATTAGGGATAGTCCGGTGAAGTGGGTCTTTAGTTAGAGAGCATTTGTAGAGGAAAAAGCATCTTCACATTGTCAATCTGAGGGATAGAAGGTTGGAGTGTACGGATGACCAAACAGTATAAAAACCAAAGTAGATAATAACATAAGTTATCTATATACATAGTTTAATAGTTAAATAGTTATGCTATTATCTGTACGCATATCTCCTTACATACTCTATTCGGGCGAATGTAGTGGCAAGAAGGATTTTTCTTGGATTGAAAAAGTAGTATAGTTTAGGTTTTACACCCTTGTTCTCTATATATCCATGAGCTCTTAGCAATCTGTAACACCCTATTTTTGGACTTATAGCAGCCTGAAGCTAATCTAGGGTATTACTTCATGGATCAACAGACATAATCATAGAAAACGACTCAAAAGAGACGTTTTGGAAGATTTAGTTATCATTCATTATCATATTCTGAGATCTTCTACAAAGGAGGTCCCAAAATCTAGAAACATAAAGTTTGAATGATAACAGTTTAGCCATCTTCAAGTCCGTGCCACTCCGTGCCATAGGTTGCTCAATTACCTGAGATAAACATGCTAAAAGGGTCAACACAAAGGTTGAGTGAAATTCATAGGTTTTCAGTTATAATAGTTGATTGAACAAGTGGAATTGTGTTACGTTGTTATACAACCATTTGGGTAATATTACAAAGAGACATTATTATGTGAAACGGGTATTATTGTGGAAAATAGTATTATTGTCCTAAGCTCATGAATCACATATTTAAACTTAATAGAACCGGGAGCCTCTATCCGAAGACATACTAGGAGCTACTACCCAAAGAGATACTAGGAGCTACTACCCAAAGAGATACTGGGAGCTACTACCCAAAGAGATACTGGGAGCTATTACCCAAAGAGAGACTAGGATGTCTTATGGAAAAATAGAGGTAACTTAGGCAATAATATATCAGGATAACATATAGTTGGAAAAACACTTGTAT
Source organism: Tanacetum coccineum (assembly GCA_026074375.1). Taxonomy (NCBI): domain Eukaryota; kingdom Viridiplantae; phylum Streptophyta; class Magnoliopsida; order Asterales; family Asteraceae; genus Tanacetum; species Tanacetum coccineum. The sequence continues at coordinate 43,797 of BQNB010034810.1, forward strand.
TCATAGTTTTAGCATGATTCCCCTACGGGATTAGAAAACATATTAAGATAGGGTACTATTCCAGTGATGGAACCTTATCATTATATCTAAAATCACTTGTTGTTTAATTTATAAAAAAACAAGCATGTATCCCCCTCGCGGGTTTATAAAACATGTAAATAAGTAAAGCCGAGGCTATGAACTTCACAATATCGGTTTTAAGTACTTGTGTATATTAAAAACAATTGAGTGTATCACCCTCCTTGCGGGTTAACAAAACTTCAAAAGATTGAAAGCGAGGCTATGAGCTTCACCAGTTTTAAATGAACTTATATGGTATACAGTTGGAAAAAACATGTTTATGGTTTTATTTATATGCATGTATCCCTCACGGTGTTTTATGAAAATATTAAAGAGATTTAAAAGTGAGCTATGAACTCACCTTATCGATACAAGGAGAATCTGATTGATAGCAAAAGTATAATCAAGTGAAAGTATAGTTACGGCTTGGTCTCGCAACATGAAGTAATATCGTCAAGTCTTAGTGGGATGGTTTATGTTTTTCTCAAAAAATTTACTAAGTTTAACGTAGATATCTTTGATTTATTAAAATTATGGAAATATAGTAATCACTGTTCGGGCTATATAATCCAGAGGCCTCATGTAGTATCGTTTAAGGAAGCCAGCGGCACTTTAATCGTATCAAACCCAGCAAAACTCGTCAAAATGAATTCCCATTATATGAAATTCAATAGTAAGTGATACGACCAGATTTTATGTTTCTTCAAAAAGTTAGTCGAATGAATAAATTACGTTAAATATATAACGTAATAATGCCGTCGTTTATAATTAATACGATAAATGTGTGGGTTTTTAATAAAATCGAGTTTTGTCAATATTAATATATAGTTTATAATTTCTATAAATATATTATATTTTATATTTTTAAGTTTCTATATTAGCAATATATTCCCTTGGTTTATAAACTTTTACAACTTTTAGTCTTTTCTATATAATGTTTTTTATAATTTTATAACCTTTAACTTTGATACTTGGAAAAAATAGGTCTCTTTAGTTATAAATTTAGATAATGGACATTTCAGCAACCCTTTATGTTATATATTTCCAGAAAGTTACGTTACTATACCCTATGCATGAAAATATTTGCAAAACAAAGTCCAAAAAGCCTATGCAAGCTTATTTTATGGCTTTCCATAATGATATTGGCCAGGTTATGCGTATTAGAATAAGCATAAAATAAGATGTTTAAAGTAACTAAGTCTAGAATATGGATTCGTTAACTTAGATAATCAATACGGTCGTTTTTAGTGTTTTAATAGAAAAACACATGGGTTGAGGATTATTCCAAGGCTTTCAAACAAGAGTTTATATTTGATCTTAAGAGTTATTATGAACATTCTATACAAATATTATAAGCTTCATTGAAACAGAACTAGCCTTTTGCCCATGCTTTTGACCCGTCTTTACTTCGTTGTGGAAGAAAGTTCAACTGCACTTTCGATGATCATTTTTTATAAACGGAGGGAAAAGTCATATAATAAACGCAAAGGCCCCCCCATCCCTTTTGCCCTGCTTTTGACCCGTCTTTACTATCATATCCTTCCAACAAACCCTCAAGCCATTGTCACAATGCTATGGTTTCACACTTCAGATGAAACTGTCTTGGTTCCTTAGACATGCATGAAATCCTTGCTAATAGAACAAGGGAAAGAAATTTGCCTCTCCCCTCGGTCATTTCCTTTTTTCTTCATCATCCGTTATACAATGAAAGCACCATCTTTGATTAGTTCTATGATGAACTAATCCGCCAGGTGAGGATCTAACAAAGCCCAATGATGAGAAGAAAGGAAATGTGTAAATGCTTTGGAATCGCTTTAGGTTTGGCACCATCACACAGTACTTGGAGAAAGAAAAAATGATTATACTTGTCTTATGCCTAAATGTTCTTATGGTATGTGGTAATTTGAATCCTTGGTTATGGTTTCCATGTTAGGATATTGATGAATTGAAAACTTTGATCTATGTATGTTAAAACTTAGTACCCACTATATGTTGTTATGTTTTATGGATATTGTTATCGTATTAATGACATTTGGTAGAAGATAATGATGCTTGCATGGAAATATGTTTTGGGTGTAAAATGAATTTACTGATCGATCTTTATACCCCCCCCCCCTTTTTTTTGTTTTGAAAGATATAGCACCCACGGATCCACCATCATGGTAGATCCGTTTGTTGTTTTGGTGGATCTGGCTCAATCAGTCCATGCGACCAAAAATTTTAAATTTTCTTGATTTTAAAAACTTTTCTACGTTTTCTTATAACAGCGATAATGATAATATGTGGGATCTTAAACCTATTAGGATATAATGTTCTCTATTTAATCCCGAAGAACCATAGACAATTCATATCACACTTTCTCCTTAATTCATCATCCTCAAACACCATTTTCTTCATAACCTCTTTATGTTTCTCATATACAACTTACTAGTTCATCACTATGAATAGGTTCATCCAAATTAAATTCCACCAAACTTCAATAGAAAAACTACAGGAATGAGTGTCAAGTATCTAAACTTTGTCTATCTCACATCCTCAAGTAAGGAACATTCCAAAATGACGGATAACTCCATCACCAACCTACCTAGAAAGGATATCCCTTTCACCACCTCAAGCTCTTTCAAGATACCATCTTAGCAAAAGCACACACTACACATCTTCATCATCAACAAGTTAGGTCTCCAGACACCAACTCACGTTTGCACCACCACCTAAGCCCCTTTCGGTTTTTGCCATTATGATAAAATACTAAAAACTCTAAGAACTTCTTCCACCTCAAATGTCACATAAGATCCCTTATGCATTTTAAACCATGGTTAATTAGCCAACCGGGCACTTATAATCCTCTCCACACAGTGTCTCTCAACCACCTTTATGATTTTCAAAAACCAGCACCTGGATTTGAAAACATTAACCATCACCCAACATTTGTTTGTTAACTTAACAACAACATACCTCTCCTTCCACAACAATGCAACCTCCAACTTAAAACATTCACCATCAACACCAAATCTTAGAATTCTAGATTTTCACAATCCTCCAAAAATCTTGGTTTTTGTTTCATCCATATGACAGCCTTACATCACAAACATGTTTTGTCAATGTTGTAGCACCACAAGGCATGAAATCCAAATGCTCTGAAACCGTGTCAACTACATGTTCTCATACATTCGACACCACCTCGGCTCTCTATTATCCCTACCTTAATTTCTGGCACTGCCGCTTAACTATCTCACCTCACTCCTCGGATTATATGGGAAAATGTTTTCTATCCTAAGATTTAGGATCTTTAATTGTTTTCTTCAATTTTCTAGTTTAAGCTTATCATGTAATGGCTTTAATGCAAAAATTTTATGTGTTATCCCTTTATATCTGATTTAGCATTATTATTCATTTATTGTGTTGATGATGGATGTTCATTGTATATGTGTGCATTTGTGATGGTCATATATATATTTCCTTGCCTACTAACTTGGTTTTGTAGCAACGCATCCATAGCTCGATTACTTGGTGCCCCAAGCAAGGGGGAGTATACCGATTCATGTTTTAAAATACAGTTTATTTAAAAAATCTTATTTGACGTGGCTCTTATACCAATTGTGGAAAACTAGAATGGGGGTTGAATAGTTTACCGCTTTTTAAATTAAAGTTATGTTTGTTTATAAAAACTTAGATTCGTCTTTATGTGAATTCACAATTTGCACAATATGAACAATTTAACTAATTAAGTAAGTAATTGATAAGATATAAAATAAACATGCAAGATAAGAGATAAGAGATGGAAAGATCAAACCACAACACGAGGATTTATAGTGGTTCGGTAACGAAGCACTTCTTCGCCCTACTCCACTCCTCGAGAACCAAACTCGGGAGTTTTCTTCACTGCGTCAACAAGCTCCCTTTAGGCGGAGAAAACCATACACAACTTAGCTTACACCAATTACCGACACTAAATGAAATGTCGAGTTCTAATCCTAGCTAGAACCAATCTATCACAACTAAACACACCACTTCACGACACTACACAACTTGGCTTCACTTCATAACTTTTCTCTACTTCTCAACTTCACTTTGCTTTACAACTTCACTTCACCAAGACACTACTATGATCACACCAATCTATCACTACTTACTAAGATCACCCCGATCTAACTAAACTTACAATGATCACCACAATCTACTTAGTATACACAACTACGAAACACACCTTCACAATATACACAAATGATTTACAAGATATGATACAATTGCAACAAGGTTGCAAGGACACACACTAAGCTATAATATTTCTTCACTTGATGATAGGAAGTATTCTTCTCTTTCACTTGAGGATCAAAGCTTGGATCACTTGGAAACAAGGCTTTATGATTAAATGATCAAAGGAAAGAAAGGAAGGTATAAACTGATTTAGAACAGAAAGAAAGTGTGTGCAAAAGGTAAGAAAAACAGTGGGGAGTAGTCCGGTATTTATAGGCCAGCTGAGCTGGTTTTCTGTTTGGGCGGTCCCCTTAAATAGGGGTCGTCCCCTCAATAATTAAGGGGGTCGCCCATTATAATTAAAGGGGCCGCCCAGGCCAGACGCTCCCTTTTTGTCTTTTCTTGGGGAGGTGTTTTCTAGAACATTTCTAGCCGTTTTTAGGTATAAAATTTGAATTAAAAATATTTATTTTGAATAAAACATTTCTTTTAAATCCAAAAATGTTTTGTAAAAGATATAAAAATGTTTGTGACATTTTTATAAAAAATGTGAGGTTGAATAAAAATTCCTTTGATCATAAAATGCATTAAGCATATGTTTATTCATACCTTTAAGTGGTTAAAATTTTGAAATGAAAATTTACTATTAATTACTTATTTACAGATAATTTTTCATTAATCGTTTTTACATTTTTTGATTATCAAAATGTAGAGAGATCAAAAAATATTAATAAGTTTTTTAGGCGTTATTTCTATCAACAAAGCCTATTCCATTTCCAAACATTTACTACAAATTCAACAAAAAATTATGAGTGTGCCGGTGATGTAGTGGACCTTTGAACTTGGCTTGGTATATCACTTGAGACCACAACGATAAGTACTATGGACTTAGATGGAGAAACATGTTTAACTGGTAAATTTCTAGGAATACACCAAAAGCCTAAATGTTGTAAAATTAACTAACTACACTGGTTAGTTAAACCCCGTATAACCCTTTGCTTAATCTCACTATAAGAGTAAGATCCCCTAGAAAAACCTGTTGAGCCATTCCTGTCTTTTTCACACCAAATGTCTATTTCGTTACACCTTTACACCTTAGCATACCCTGTAGATTAAGCCTACTTAATCAAGTAGCTAGCTGCTTTTGTGTAAAGTTTTGTATGTCTTGTGTCAAAGTGAAATTTTCTATCTCCGATTAGGTCGGGAAATTGCATAATGCAATGGGAAAATATGTAGCTCGTGTATTTTGCAACTTTCGCGATTATGTATTATGTCCGAAGATGAAGTGTTGAAGGAAAAATTATCCGGATGAATTATGATTGTGAAGACGGATAAATTGCACCGAGGTTTATGTTATAAAAAATGGAAAAATAGAAAATGCATCAAAAAAGAGAAGGATAATTGATACTCGGTTCCCTAAACTTAAACCGATGAAATACTTGGAAGGATCGATTATTCGTTGACGTGTGGATAAAAATCAACGATGTATAGTTTTGTAAAAAGTGGTCGATATCACCACTTTTGTAAAAGTTTGTAAAGATTAGGATGTTTGGGAAGTTGACCGTTATGGGAACGCCAACTTAGGTTGCCTTTGTCATTTCTATGGTCGAGGAGTTTATATATATTTCGAGTCTTTATCATGGAACGGTCAGGAAAAGTTACTAGCAATTACTTTATTTGCCCAAGCTAAATCTATTTGTTTTGTGAATTTTATTTAACAACAATTTACTTCCCTTTACTAGCAACTAACCTTAGGTTTTACTCGAACGAGGTTGAGATCGAGTCATGCATGTCTATTCCATCGTTACGGCCATGTATGCGTGATTCAGCCACCATGTTGGTTTATTACTATTGGTGAAAGTTAGAAGATCCCTACCTTATATTGTTCTTCATCCTAACCCTTGGTTAAATACGAATGAGGATGTGATCGAATTATACATGTCTATTCCCTCATTACGGTCGTGTATGTATGATTCAGCTGCCTTATTGGTGTGGTACTATCAGTGAAAGATTGTTAGAATGATCAACCTTAAGACTAAAAACCCAATTTACCTTTTGACTTGTTTCTCCTTAGCACTAGTGATGGAGATGTGTATCTTTGCCAAGCATATGATATGAAACTAATCACGACCGAGCAAATAAGAGTACCTATTAAATGTTACACCCTAGATTAGTTTAGTGATCTGAGTGTTTTCATTTCCATATTTCGTGAGGTGCTTGGTCTTGTACAGGTGATTAAAACGAAAGAAGTGCTTAAACGGAAAAATTCTTAACTTCGGTTGGGATACATTTTCAATAAATTTCTAGAGTCTACTTGAGGAAAAGTAGGATTCAAGTAGGGGGATATTTGATGAAATCAAATAACATTACATTTATACCATTATTCATCCTAAATAAATTATCCACTTTTATATAATTATTGCAAGAATCGTTACTTAATTGCTTAAAGTTGTAAATTGCAGTAATTACGGAGTGATTTGTGAAGACATGCTAAAAGGCGTACTTTTTGGAGCTTAAACGATAATATTTGAAGATTCCTTATTTCTGCCCAATACGCCGTATCCGGGAAAGAAGATACGGCGTATCAGCGCCTGGACTTCACAAGAAAACGCGCATTATCAATTCCCAATATGGCGTATCCAAGTTCCTTCATACGCCATATCCAGCTGGATATACATTCAGAGATTTGGTGAATAAATATAATTTGGGAAGATATATCTAATTTATTATAAACTTAGCGCGCACTCTAAGGAAAACACCCCTATACCCCGTATTGACCTCATTCACTACGGCGTATCTAGTCTTTTTCAGACACTATAAATAGAAGACTCAAAAACTAGTTTTCAGTGTACAAAATCATATTCTCTATACCATACACATAAAAGACGATTTTATAAAGAGAAGAAGAGTAGCCAAAGGTCAAGCATCGATCACGATTACATAGAAGACACCGTGTAATTCCTATACTCTTGTAATCATTTAATTTTTGGTATCGTTCAATAAAATGTTTAGTTTACCTTGGTTTTTTGATCACGCTTGTATAATTACAATGGTTATGGGCTAATACCCTCGAGTATTAGCCATCTTAATAAAGATTTAATGTTTGGTTTGTTTTAAACTCGATTTCTTAATTTATCATTGAAAGTTTAATTATGTTTATCACGTGATACTTGTCTACATGTTTGAATATGCGACCTATCAGTTAACTGAGTCTAGTTATGCCTAACAAGTGAACTAGATACTGGGATAGCTCTCCATATCGTGTTTTATATTACTGGACCAATAGG
>BQNB010034811.1:2228-51338 GCA_026074375.1 Tanacetum coccineum
CCTGTTTGGAAATGGGAGAGAATTACAATGGATTTCATTACAAAGCTTCCAAGAACATCATCTGGATATGATTCAATTTGGGTCATTGTTGACCGATTGACTAAATCCGCTCACTTTATTCCGATGAATGAGAAGTATAAAATGGATAGGCTTACTCGATTGTATTTGAAGTGTCGATTATATAGAACCGAGATCCTCGTGTCGAATCTTGGTTTTAGAGATCTCTTCAAAAGTCATTAGGGGACGAATTTAGATATGAGCACTGCTTACCATCCTGAAACTGATGGCCAGAGTGAAAGAACGATACAAACATTGGAAGACATGTTGCGTGCTTGCGTGATTGACTTTGGTAGTGGCTGGGATAAGCACTTACCTTTGGCTGAATTCTCATACAATAATAGTTATCACGCTAGTATTAAAGCCGCACCTTTCGAAGCTCTATACGGAAGGAAATGTAGATCGCCTGTATGTTGGAGTGAGGTTGGAGATGCCCAACTCACGGGACCAGAAATGATTCGCGAAACGACAGAGATGATTGTGCAAATCAAGAACCGATTATTAGCTGCTCGTAGTAGACAGAAAAGTTATGCGGATGTGAGACGTAAACCTTTGGAGTTCGAAGTGGGTGACAAAGTTATGCTGAAAGTATCACCGTGGAAAGGTGTTGTTCGATTTGGAAAACGTGGGAAATTAAGTCCCCGTTATATTGGACCATTCAAGATTTTATCAAGAGTAGGTCCGGTGGCATATAAACTGGAATTACCCCGAGAGCTTCAAGGAATACATTTTACATTCCATGTGTCGAATTTAAAGAAATGTTTATCAGATGAAGAACTTATCATTCCACTCGACGAAGTAAGGATCGACGAGAAGTTGCATTTCATCGAAGAACCCATTGAAATCATGGATAGAGAAGTGAAACAACTTAAGCAAAGTCGAATTCCTGTAGTTAAAGTTCGATGGAACTCGAATCGTGGACCGGAGTATACTTGGGAACGGGAGGACCAGATGTGGAAGAAATACCCACATCTCTTTGATTTTAATAAGAAGCGGGCGACAAGATGAATTGATCTTCAGGGACGAAGATCCCTTTTTAGGGGGAAATGCTGTGACAATCCGTCAAATTCAGGTCGTTATTTTATTCTCGAGTATTAATTATAATTTTCAATTTTATGTTGAGATATGAACTCACGACTAACCGGGAAGAAATTAGGGCTTACACTTGTAATTTAAGTAACGTTTATGAAGAACCGGCGAATTCTACGTTAAGCATCGACGTTTATATTTTCAAAATGCCGTAGATATAATTTTGTTGCATTCGTTTTTATTTTTCGTATCTCGTACTATTTTTACTTTTTACGAAAAACGACTACAAAACGTACCTTTTTAAATATCGGACTTTGAAAATACCCGTATTTACAAATTTTGGGGCAAGTAATAAACTCACCCCACTTATCTCAACCCTCATAGGGGCGGAAATAGCAAGGTGGGAGATGCCACCTTGTGATTGAACCTCATTTCTTGAGGTAACACTTGGCACTTTGGGTCTAAGACATACTTAAACCCATTTTTGACCAATTTACACACACATATCACATATTTACACAAAAATTCTGCATTTCTCTCTTCCTCTCTTGTCCTTGACGCCACACACACACCACAAACACCCATCTTATAAAAATTTTGAAGATCAAACAATGAGCACACTAGTGAATATGAGTACCTAGTGTGTTTCTTATATTTTTGAAGTGATTTAAAGAAGTATTCAAGAAGGTTTACATACATTTTGGGGATAATAAAAACAAATTAAAAACCTAGAAAACTCTAAGTGTGAAATAAATATGTTGCAAGAGCATGATCATCATATAAACTACATGTATACATATACTTATTTAATTTATGAGTTTTCGTTAATTTTTATCGACTAGAAACCTAAGACCCGTTACAATTTGTATAGGTCTTGGTTGATTGACGCACCTACATCCGAAGTTTTTATTCATCGATATTCTCGTCCGGCATCACTAAGTGAGTTTATAGCCTTGCATTTTTACACTTTAATTGTTTTATAAACCCGCGAGGGAGATAACATGCTTGTTTTTAAAATAGAACACAAGGGAGATTGTATGCTAGTTGCCTCGATTATTATTATAAGTTAGCTTAACTCGCTAGATAAAAGACCTGCGGAAATCATGAATTGTTAACTACCGGGAAATGGTAGACGCTTATACATGAAATAGTACTATTTGGAGGCTGCCACCTCCAATCCGTGACGACTGGCTATCGTCAAGTGTCGGGAATATGACACAACGGATGCGTTGTATAGAGAATAATATGCACTCATAGCGAGGGTGTATAGTAGGCATACCTTGTTGGGAACCCCAACATAATTAGATGGTAACGTTCAATGTCATGAGACTTATAAATAATCCCCCGATATAACTTTGTTTGGCCACATCGTTATATCCTGATGAATATTGAGAAATGATACTTGTGTTCGGAAATTTTATTGTTTATATATATAAACTCTATGGATTCACTCAACATTATTGTTGACGTTTTAGCATGTTTTATCTCAGGTCCTTGAAGGTAATTCGGCGATGGAGAAAGTATATAAAATTTACATACTACCCGAACCACTATACTATGTAACGATTTATTGTAATTAAAACCCGAGTGGTCAGAACCCCACTTCTTAAAGTTATAAAAGGCTAACAACCAACTCATAAAAGTATCCCAATCTCGAGAACCTCAAAAATTATAACAGAGAGCCCTATTATAAGCTTAAATGGGCCATAAGGCCTTATTGGGCCACTAGGCCCAATGTAATAAATTTGGACTAGTATGGACTTAACTTTAGGCCCAATCCACTTGGACCTAACTAATGGGCTAGGATCTAGTCTTTGAGTGGACATATCAACCTAGATAACTTAATAGAGCTTGCTTAATGGCCAATTTGGGCTTTTTGGACAATTTGACAATACAAGTAAAAATGGCAAATAAAAACAAGTTAAAAACTAGAAAACTATAAGTGTGAATATAAATAATTGTAAGAGCATGATCATCAATAAACAAAAATGCATACTTTATACTTATTTAATTTAATGTGTTTATCGATAATTTTTATCGACTAGAAACCTAAGGCCACCTTTCCAATTTGTAAAAGTCGTTGTGATTGACGCGCCTACTTCCGAAGTTTTTATTCATCGATATTCTCATCCGACATCACTAAGTGAGTTCAAAGTAGCATTTTTACACTTTAATTTTTTTATAAACCCGTGAGGGAGATAACATGCTTGTTTTTAAAATAGAACACAAGGGAGATTGTATGCTAGTTACCTCGATTATTATTATAAGTTAGCTTAAACTCCCTTGATAAAAGACCTGCGGAAAATCATGATTGTTAACTACCAGGGATACATAGAAGAACGTCTTATACATAAAATAGTACTATTAGGCAGGCTACCACCTCTAATCCGTGACGTCTGACTATCGTCAAGTTCGGGAATATAGACACAATGTACCTAAGAAAAAAACGGTGCGTTGTAATAGAGAAAAATATGCACTCATAGCGAGTGTATAGTAGGCAAACCTTGTGTGGGAACCCCATACATAATTAGATGGAACCGTTCAATGTCAAGAGACTTATAATCATCCCCAATATAACTTTGTTTGCCACATCGTTATATCCAGATGAACTATTGAGAAATGAACTTTGTGTTTTAGAATTTTATTGTTTATATATACTAAACTCTATGGATTCACTCAACCTATGTTGACGTTTTAAGCATGTTTTATCTCATGTCCTTAAGTAATTCAACGATGGAGAATTTTGGGTTGTCGCTTAAGGAAACCTAAATGTATTAGAAGGCCCATTAAATAAAAGTCATTTCGAAAGATGAGTTGCAAAATGTTGTAATGAATTATGAAATCAATTTGGGACCTATGATTGTAAAATTATATTCGAATTAATGTATTTTTAAAAATGTCTCTTTTCGAGTCGTTTTCTATGCTTGAGTTGTTATATTATGATGTAGCACCCCAAATGACCCTTCCGCTGAGACATATAAAAATAAGGGTGTTACACACATACACCTCCTATTCAATAGTACCATATAAAAAGGCACTCTTCACATCCATCTGGTACATAATAAGTCCCATAAATGATGCATAGGCCAAAAATAACCTGATTGCTTCAATCCTAGCAAACCGGAGCAAAACAATAAGGGTGTTACACACATACACCTCCTATTCAATAGTACCATATAAAAAGGCACTCTTCACATCCATCTGGTACATAATAAGTCCCATAAATGATGCATAGGCCAAAAATAACCTGATTGCTTCAATCCTAGCAACCGGAGCAAAAACCTCATCATAATCAATTCCTTCTTCTTGAGTATAACCTTATGTAACGAGTCTTGCCTTGTTTCTAACTACAATTCCTCTCTCATCTTTCTTGTTTCTATACACCCACTTAGTTCCAATAGCCCTCTTTCCTTTAAGAAGATCCACCAGAGTCCAAACCTTTTGAAGTTTAAATTGCAGAAGCTCCTATTGCATTGCTTTTATCCAGCTTAAATATGTCAAAGCTTGAATTACCTTTTTGGGTTCATTTTAAGAGAGAAAACAGGCAAATAAGCAGTTCTAATAATCTTTGTGATTTATTCTCCTCTGCTTTTTGATGTAACTGACCATAGCAAGTTCTTTAGAAATCTTAGTCATCCTTCTTGTTTGAGTAGCTAAATTTATTTCTCCAATGATCTGGTCTTTAGGATGATCCTTGTGAATTCTATTTATGGGAATAGGACTGACATTCATGGTGGTTTCCAAGTTGTTAAGATCAGCCTCTGCACCCACATCTTCATTATCCTATGCACCACTAAAGATACTAGTATCCTTCAAATCAGGTATGAGAGGATCAGTATAAAGATCATCAGCATGAGTAAAATTTTGCCCAACAGTACTAATAGATGGACTAACAGTACTATCTTTGTTAGTACTGTTAGCATAACCTTCCTTCTGTTGAATAAGAAAATTATCAAATTTAGCTCTAAAAGCTTGCACATTCTGGTCATTTTCTTTATTTGAAGCTCTTCCTTCTTTCTCTTGACCATTTCTTTCACCCTTATTTGCTGGTTCTTCATTAGTCTTTTTACCAGCATCATCAGCAACTGCATCTTTTAAGCTCTGTCGACTATCATAAAGTAATGGTAGCAGGATATATTGTTGAGTAGGTACTGCATCAACATTATCCTTAATACATGCATTCTTATTAGTTTGATTCCCTGCAGTAATTGGCTCATAATTCATAGAGTTTGTTAGTAAATCAATATCAAAGAGCCAATCTGGTCCACTCCCTGCAACATTGGGTTTGTTTTCAACAAATTATGCGGGTTTTCCTCTACCTTCCTAGTTCTAGTGTTAAATACCCTAAAAGCTTTGCTATTTATAGAGTATCCAACAAAGAACCCCTTATTAGCCTTCCCATCAAATTTGCTTAAGGGATCTAAGGTATTAAGAATAGTTACAGAACACTCAAAAGGTCTCATAAAATTTATACTAGGTGGTCTACCATGTGATAGTTCATAAGGTGTCTTGTTGTGAGGCTTGATCACTAAAACCCTATTCTAAACATAACAAGCAGTACTAACTGTTTCAGCCCAAAATGTAGTAGGTAATAATGAATCTGCTAGCATAGTCCTAGCTGCCTCTATTAGTGTCATGTTCTTTCTTTCAGCAACTCTATTTTGTTGTGGAGTTCTGGCAACACTAAATTCCCTCTTAATCCCTTTCATCCTATAGAACTGATTCATGTCATCATTTTTAAACTTAGTTCTATTGTCATATCTAATGATTTTAACCTTATGATTTATTTGGTTTTCTATACCAGTAATAAAAGTTTTAAGGATCCCACTAGTCTCATCCTTAGTGGCCAAAAAGAAAACCCAACTAAACCTACTATAGTCCATTAGTGACAACAAGGCAATATGTCTTGTGATTGATCACACTGTGATACCTTCCTTACAAATGTTTCGCCTAAATAAGTCCATATGTAACATTTGTAAGGGTTGGCTGATAGAGCTCACAAGCTTGGTCTTACAAGAAGCTTTGTGTTGCTTTCCCTTCTGAAAAGCAACACAAGTATGGTCATTTTCAAAAAGATTTGAAGGCAAACCTCTAAAAAGGTTTCCTCTCACAAGTTTATTCATAGTTTTAAAGTTTATATGACCAAGCCTCCTATGCCATAAATTAGACTCATTAATTGTAGCCTTTGCAAATAAACAAGTCAAACCTCCTGAAGGAACAACATTCTTTAGATCAAAACTGTACATGTTGTTCTGTTTAGGAACTTTAACCAAGACTTGACTTTCATCAAGTAGCTTAAAATCAGGAGATAAAACAAGACATTCAGTCTTATTAAAAAGAACACTGTTTTTCTTGTCACACATTTGTGAGATAGAGAAAAGATTAAACTTAAGTTCCTTTACAAAATATACATCTTTAAAGTCTAATTTCCCAGTCCTAATTTTACCTTTTCCAGTAATTTTACCTCCTTTAGGACTTCCTCCAAATGTAACAAATCTACCGTCAATATCTTGATAATCTGAGAGGTAGAACTTGTTTCCAGTCATATGCCTAGAGCATCTATTGACAAAAATCCCTTGATTCCGTAAAGTATATTATGGATTACCCTACACTCAAAATAAGAGAATTAGTTTCTTTTGGGGACCCAAGCCATTACTGACTTGAGTCTGCCTTGTAGATCAACATTGTCAAATCTTTTAAGCATGTATTATCCACTGTCTTTGGAGGTATGGTCAATAACATTTCCTGTTGGTCTCTAAATCTAGCATGCTGAGGACTTAACAACATTTTCCCCTTTTCCCTTAGCAGCACTAACATTGCGACTAGCCCAGCATAAGTTGACCTTGTAAACCTAGCAGTATTAACTTTTTCATTAAACTTATCGGTTTTAGCTACTGATTTTTGGTTAAAAGGCATTCTTACTGGTGAATGTGCTTTAAAATAAGAATATGTTTTGGGTAATGCATCATTCACTTTTAATTTAGGGGCATCAGTATTAACAGGCCTTGCTAATTGATGCTGCTGCTCTTGGAGAACTTTGCTTAGCAGTATTAACTGGTACTTGTCCTGACTTTGTTACAACTGCTATTGGAACAAAATTCCTTTTAGGATGTGGGTGAGTAAATTTATTTTGGTGGTTCACCCTTCTGTAGCATGGTTTTCCTTAACTAGTCTAATTTCCCTTTGACCAGTAACCCTTCCCTTATTATTCAACACAGGTTTTTCTACTATTTTCTTGTCATGAAAATCACAGTCTTTGATTAAATGGTTGAAACTCCCACATACAAAACAAGCTTTCTTTATAAACTCAAAACCATTTCCTAGTTTCTGAGTCATCATTCCATTCCAGTTTCTTCTATTGTCCCTAGGATTTTGACTTTTCATAGGATACTCTTCTTGCCTATGTGTGTTTTCCTTATTAACATATTTCACATTCTCATTAGATTTGAAAAAATTGATTTTAGTAAACTTTGGTTTTGTCTGATCAGGTTTAGGTCTAAACACACTATCATTATCACTATTAGTGTCCCAATCTTCAATGATAAGAGCACTAAGCCTAACAGTTTTAGGCTTTTCTACAATATCTTACTAGTCTTAGATATACTAGTTTCAGTTTCACTCACTTTAGTCTTATAGATAGAATCATCTAACCCAGCAAAAGATTCATCTAACCCAGCAAAAGATAAGTCATGTCTTAGGGGCATGTAGTTCCCAGTGTAGGGAGGGGGAACTGCATGAAACCCTTCACCTGTTTTGAATGTATCATTTATTGGACTATCATCCACATCACTTTCTCTACTGTTAAACATACTATGAACCACTTCACTCTCATTTATATGAATATTATTCAATTCACACTCATTCACTTAACTATCATAACCAAGACCAGTTTTGTCTTTAGAAGGTTATTTGACTATTAATTGTTTGTTAGATTCTTTGATGATTCTTCAAAATTTCTAGTTTTAAGTTTAAATCATCTTTCTCTTTTAAGCTTCTTCTAACTGATTTTTAAGGTCTTTGATAGAAATATCTTTCACTTGGACATCATACTTTAAAAATGCAATATTTTCATCATAAACAGCTTCATTTTTTCATGAACAACTATCCTAGCTTCTAATGATTCTAATCTTATTTGATAACCTATTATTTCTAGATTAGATTTATTAAGAGCTTCACGCTGTTGATCATACTGTTTTTGAAGAGCTTCATATGATTTTAAACAATCTTTAGAGCAAGTATGTACCTCAGAGTTCAACTTGATGAACCTTGAGATGTAAAGGCCATTAGAGCAAAGTTTGTGATGCCTTCTTCAGCCTGAAAGCTCCAATCATAACCACATATCCCATCTGAACAAAACAAATCATTGTCTTTAGTAGTAGATGTGTCACTGTGTGCTTCCATTTTGGATCATCTCTATTTCTATTCCCCTGATTCCTTGGTGCCCTGCATTCTCTGGCAAAATGACCTCTCCTATGGCTAGTTGTAGCATTCAACCTTTGTCTGTTAAAGCCAACAGTCTCTTTTCAATTTAACATCCAGCTTCCATTTGTTTTCTTTATGAACTCTTAACTCTCATGGTAAGCATGGCTTACTTGCCATTTGAGATCATTTCTTCAAGATATCAGCATCTATAGTTCCATATCTTTCATTGGTCCAACTGTGGGGCATTGGATTGGTTAGCAAAGAAATAACATAACATCATCAACATATGATGCTTAGGTAGAGGCTTGATAAAAAGACCTTTTTAAAACTATGTCAGAAACACTATGTAGCAGTATAACTGTTTCAGTATTGCTATTGGAGTTTTAAGAGGAATAAAGGCCAATTTCTAAGAATTTTGAGCTTGAAATTGTTTGGCCTTTGATCTCAGATTAATTACACCTTCAGATTATTATACAAATCGTCCTTGCTCAATGTGTCTTAGGATCAGATTTGTTTTACTCATGATAAAGCAAATACGTGTTCCAAGCTGATGTTGACTATTATAAACTTCAGATTTGCCATTCCTCCCTGAGAGATAACTTTAACGTGGATTTCAAGTTGACTGATGAGTTTTTGAACTATATATGTTTTAATCCTAATCCTTCTTGACTTGATGCAGCAAAGTTTTCGATAATTCTGCTTGAGAATGGTTTCTACATCTTATTTGATTCTTGTGCTCCAAACATATTCTTGATAGCTGGCCATAGGGATCTTTGCATCCTGCAGGCATTAAAACTTAGTAGGTGCTCATCAGGATGGCTAGCATAAGAGTGCTTTTGCTTTTAGGTTTATTTTTCCTTGCTAGCTTTTGTTTCTAAGCAGTTTCGGGAGGAATAGGACCTTCAGCACAGCACTAGTTGATGCAAGTGGTGAAACTGAAATCCATTTTACTATTACCTCCCAAAGGGCTTGTCAGTGAAAGTAAGGTATGTTCCAGCCTCATGTTATAGGTAATTATCCTAGTTTTGAGTACTGATGTTTTAGTTGCAACACCGTTTTGGTTATAGTTTTTGATGTGAATAATTCTTTTCTTGGACTAACAAAATCGTGAGTAAGAGTTTGAGTTCTTCTTATTCAAAGTTTCTCAATAAGCTCTGATACCACTTGTTGATTCCTTTTGAACAGATCTTACTTAGATTGTTAAAGCCTGAGGTTGTGTGGTTAGATCCATGACTACTTAATAGTAAACTAAGATTGTGCAATACTAAAAAATATGCGAGAAAACTAGTTTGTTAATACTAAGGAAGAATCATGAATCAGTTAAAAAACAAGATCTTGCTAAACTTTCAATATATTTAAACACAATCAAAAGATACAGAATAAACCTTGTAACTATGAGAAATGACTTTCTAGATCTATATATTACTATGCCTTAGGGGTTTCTTTTATACACCAGGAAACCGTATGCGCTTATACAAAACGCGTTTCTGATAATGCATATCTATTCCTAATATATCTCATGCATATCACATAAGCAGTACTAATCTATTTATACTAACAGTACTAAATATATAACTAACAGTACTAATAACAAACTGACAGTACTAACACTTTGTACTGGCAGCACTAACTATTAAACTAACAGTACTAATGACTTAGACTGTTTTCTCTAATCTTCAGCATTAATTTATTAAAACCAGCAGTAGAAACTCTTTATCCCAGCAGATAGAACTTGAGATGTCTTTATTCACAAACACATCTGCTAAGAGTTTGGCTCGTCGTACAAAGAATTTAAGTAAATCACCCATTCAAAATGTCCGGTCGTAATACCGTTTAAATCCTAGTAGTTGTGACGCAATCTTTAGGGGTAGATTACTGTTATCTACACTGGAAGGGCAAAGATCATAGCTGTCGCTTTAACCGAAGAATAGATATGGCCAATAGGAGGTCAAACTTAGTCGCAACATAAATTTTACCGCCGTCACAAATCTTGAACGCTCAAGCTGAAGCTATTAAGAAGGAGAATGTTAAGAACAAAAATCTTCATGGTAGAGTTAAAACACGTCCCAATGACACTCTCTGTATTAAGAAAACAAAGTTGGTTACCATATTTTAGGATAATTAAGATAAGTATTTCGAAGCAAGTATCCACACCTCTTCACTAACACCATTCCGGAAGGCAACTCAAACTGAATTTCGGGACGAAATTCTTTTAAATTTGGGAAGACTGTGACCATCACATTTTTCAGGTAATTTTAAGGTCATAACTCAAACAATATTTACTTTGATCCCTTTACGTGTTTACTTTTAATTATAACACGGTTAAGTGAATTCCGCGTAAAATGAAAAAACAACATTTAAGTAAACCAACATTTTTTTCCCAGGGTATAATTACCTATTAACTCGAAATATTTTATTTTGAACGTTTACGTACTTGATTTAACATATAACCGGGAAGTTATCCCGCGTAGAACGAAAAACATCTTTGAACGCACACCGAGTCTAGACTAAGTTTAGTCTACATTATTTAAACATATTATCAATCTCATTAGCATTGGTTTTACCACTTTTTATGTAAGTCGTTTAAACTCGCGTTTTAATGCGTACATGCATGCACAACTTACCTAATACCTTAACTACTTTTAAACTAACCCCTTAAACACTTATACACTTTCAAAATAATTATTTTCCCTCCCCAAATGATAATAAAAATTAGGCTCCTACGTTTTTTATACACACAAGATATCAAATAAATTATATACTACACTTTACCAACTTTGTACAAAGTCTTGCACTAGTTTCTCAACAATCCTTTATTAAGTCAACCAACACATTTTATTTTCTTCTTTTTCCTCTTTTTACACGCAACCACAAATGCACCCTTGCATTTCCGTATCGAGCTATTGTCTAGTGTTAGTCTCCTAGATATTTTGAGGCTAGTTGCTTATCCTTTTTCTATGTATATAGAAGCCTTTTATCTTATTCACTACATTCAAAAACACAAACATTTTTTCTTTCTCTTCCATAAAAATTTAGCACAAATAAGAACAACAAGAAGATTTGGGTTTTTGATAATTACAAGTATATTTCAAGAAGTTATAAAGGGTTTAGTAGTAATCAAACATAATTTAGGGTTTGATTTAGGTGTTAAACTAGCCAATCTTGCCACACTTCATCTTCAAGGTTTTACAATCTTTCTCATACTTTCATTTTCTATATTTTGTTATGAACATCTTATTTACCATGTTATATCACCAACTAGTTTGTTATTTTAAAATATCTACAAAGAAAACAAGTAAAAGTCTTATATATATAGTTACTTGCAAGAAAAGTGCTAAATAAATTATGTATATATTCATACACTTAAAAATATTTATTTTGACATAATATAAGTTACTTGTTAAAATCTCTTGCTTGTTGTTAACTTTGGTTATTTATAGACTAAGCTTAGTTTTACTTATATATTTAATTTCATGTTTTTGGAGTTGTATTTAAATATTGTTGAAGTGTTGGATGAGATTAGGATAGATTGGATTTGTTGTTTGATATAGTAGTAAATGGAGATAGGTTAGATTAGGCCATTGGGGAAGTTGTGGTGATTTTCGAATAAAATCCGACATAATATATAAGCGCCAAACAGCACGCGTTATGTGGCTGTTAAAATGTTGACAAACCAAAGACCTTTTTAAAAATATGTTAGTACTCTGTAAAAATGATTTGTGAGTATAAAGAACATTAAAATTCGTACTTTAAAACGAAAAAGTTTATGACCGTTTTAAGTTTGGGAATATATAGATTTTGAAGCTTTTGATATAAAATATGTTAACATTCTGATCAATTTTTAAAATGAGGTTTTGAAAACTTTCGGGTACCGATATCGGCTAAAAGTGTATTAAAAGAAAAACTTGTCCGGAATTATTTTTCGCTAAAATAAGGAACTTTTCTTTTGTCATGAAAGTCAATAACGAAGGAGTTACACTCCGTCAAAACTAAACTATTTTTCGAAAAAGTTAATAAATTTCCTGTACACATTTTTACTAAATAATAAAGCTGTTAGAATATAATATAGGGTTTTCGAGTGTTTTCAGGCTCGTTTGAGCTATAAAAACCTTAGAAAAAGATTTGTTGTAACACTCTATATAAATACTAGCCTTCTTAACCCGCCCGTAATAGTTGCATAATATATGATATGTTGATGGTATTACACACACAACAGTTTTTTGTTAAGTTTGACATACAAAACTATATTGCCTATTCAAATACTAAATAAGACTTGCAAACGATGTTTGTTTTTTAGTTTGAATAGTTTTCTGTCTTTGTCGATAGTAGTACCTTCAATCCTCTCAGTGCTTCTTCACTTTATGAATCCCCACATAAGTTGTCGGTGTAGAATACCGGCCTTTGTACACAAATTGGGACAATGTTTGTGAGCAAATATATACGGAGTTTTCTTAGACTATGTGAAACCCTTTTTGCCGAGAAGAACCCTAAACTTTGTTAGTTTGTATGTTTGGTAGTGCCTTATAAGAGCCGTTTGAATCTAAGTTAGCTTTGCATATCATCTTGTATCTAGATCTAATTTTCAATGTATTTATATCATTTTTTTTAAGCCAATATATGTTCAATTTAGTTCTAAGGTTAGTTGATTTTTTCTTGTAATTACAACCACATTATATAATAAATAAAAAATATATTAGCCACTAAAGACGTATTGTGAATACATATTTTTAATCAATGAAGACTATCTGGATGAAAAACAATTAACATTGCAACAATATTCGATTTATAAGAGGCTATGAAAAGTAATAGATACAGTATGATGACCATAGAATTCATTGGTTGCTTCCATTGTGACGCCTTCACAAAATCCAAGCCACGCAAATTTGTTCGTATGAGATCTAATTGACAAAGTTAATCCAAAATGAATTTATGCAATTTGGTAAATGGTTTGAAATTTTATTTATTAGGTTTAATCCGACTTGTTTCAACATGTACTACAAATGTTACCCTGCTTTGGCACAACTTGGCCATTTCACCAGTATGTTTTAGTTATGGACATGAATTTGTGAAACTGAATCAATACCGGTGAATACGATACATAATGTTTGTCCATATTAGCATAAGTATCTCCCTTTCCTACTATGACGTCCATGAAGTTCTTCATATCAGGAACCAACTTAATGGCGACCTAAAATTTCATATGAGAAAGTACATCATCAGTTGTTAAGACATTCAACTATTGAAGACGGAATATGCATTTTAACATGATCAGTTGTTAATAAAATTTATAATTGCACTATTGAAACCATATAAAATTAGTTGATACCGAAAATACATAATAGGAACTTCTTTGAGCAATATATTCATTTAATATGCATGGCTCAAGGTGTAAAAATTACTATAATGGCACTATTTCATTTCAGAACATACATTCAATATGGTGACAATTCAAAATTTCGCTTCCAAATTTAGTAATCATAATTGTAAAAAAGTCTTCATCATTTGTTAGTAAAACCGTATAATTGCACTAAAGATATATATAATTGAAACCTTATACAATTAATGAATATTTGTGCATTAAAAACGCACTTTGTAACACTTTCAACCCACTTTGACCCGATACCTTTTTAGCTAACTTTTTTTTATCGCGTCTGAATTATTTTCTGAAGTCTTAGAATTTTGTCCGTAAGCAGGTTCAGAATTTTGGCTTACTTAATTTGTTAAATCCAAAAACCAGGCGTCGATAATGATAACACTCGATTAACAATACTACATTTTTAGTATAATGTTTGGGATAGTGTTTGAAATTACTAACATGCTTAAGCTTTATAAAAAGTCATTTGCCAATTAACACACTCAACTAAGCAATTCCATACAACCCCATACACTCAAAAAAACACTTTCATCCAAATGATTAGAAACAATCTGAAACTCATGAAGAATGAGATATTCTTTACCTTCTTGGAGATGTTATCATAGCTGGCTTGCTGAACAGGGAGAATGCCTATATAGATTAAATCAGCCCATGATAAACTCAACGGTCTTAATTTGTTAAAATCCTCTTGTCGTGTTTCGTATAACAAACGATCAATATATGTATTTAAATTATAAATTATGAAGTTTTTGAAATTTTTTAAAGTAACCAGCAGTAGCCCATAAGCCTATACTAACTGTACTTCCATTGACAACCACATTGGCACTTACATCTTATAAAGGCACTTACATTTCGTTGTCTACTAATTGCACTAAAAAAATTAACGTCTTACCTTTTGAGTTTTGACGTTGCACTAAACACTCGTTCTCAATAATAAAACGTACGTGCGTAATTAAGAACGTGTGTTTACTTTTCATAATAAGCATTTCATGTATGATATGATTGATAGTATAGATGATTATAATAATCAAATACGACAAGCTCGGCGTAACGCCCACCGTGAGCTACAACCATTTGCATCATCATGTAACCAAATTTTGTGTAACCTTGATCTGTCATATCTTCTCTAGGTTAAAAACAGATATCGCGGTTTCCTGCATAAATGTGTTAGATAATAGAAGAGATAACTCAAATTCGACAAACATTGTTAACATTATGAAATTATACTTTTCCACCGGGTAACAACTGCGAAAATTCATGCCAACAATCATAAGTCAAAGTTCACGGTAGATAAAACTTACAGCCATTATTCCCGCTTTTTTTGGGTAAAGGGTTACCCCGGTAAAGTATATTAAAACCAAAAAAAGTTAAGTACAAATGGAATGTGGCTGAAGTACCACATTAACCTCATGCTAAACAACTTGATAAACACCTAAAACTAGAGCTTATGACATGCCATAAACTCTTACATACTCCAGTAAGCTAATAATGGCAACTAGAACACATAACACAACTAAACATGCTAACCAGCAGTGCAGCCGGAAAGATGAACTTCAACCTGCTTTTGTGATTTTGAATTAAGTTTAGCCGGATTTCATCATACACATTTTCCACATCTGCTTTCATCTTCTTATTTTTTCTTTCGTTTAGAGCAGAAAAAGAATTAGACATTGGAGAGATGATCTTTCTTAGGATGAATACCAGTCGTCTGTCAACAGGTATGTGCTCGTTGAGATGTATAACACACATAAGTAGTTCTCTTCTTTGGTGCACTTGTAGACGCTTTAGGCTTATATCTACATTATGTTTTAACCGAAGGACAGTAAACTGGGCATCCAATTAGTAGACTTGGACTTACCTTTCTCTTCTTCTTTTTAACAACAGTTTGGAAACCATCATTAGTCTTTCCTAGCATTAGGGGTTACAACATTAGAAGTAGCAAAATAGGGGGACTCACCCTTGTTTTAGGGCATAGTCATGAACATTGACCAAAAATTTACATGTATCACATCTGGGCGGCCTCCATTCATAATCAACAAGGTTGTTTCTTTTGGTTTTTTAAATCATCCTCAGAAAGAGATGGAATAACTTAGTAACAACATCCACGAGATCAGCCTCTGATTTACCCAATTAAGCACCGAGCAAAACTACTCCTACCCCACGAATCATTACACATAGAGCTTGTGTATGAATCAAGCATAACAGGTTTACAATGATAGTATAGCAATGTATAATAATTACATCCTCTTCAAAGATAACTATGAATAGGAATCATCTGCAATTTAACCCAATATCGGAATACGAGTCCAATTCTTCTTTGAGCAATATAGTATCCATAGGACCCATTTCTGAGATATGACGGAGATTTACAAATCAACCATGGGGACCACCTCCAGAACAGCTCCTAAACAGCCCAGGGAATCAAATTTAAAGAAAAAGAAGCTTTGGAATTCATCATAATCTTTTTCAGCCCATGTTTCGCTCCAGTTGTTCCTAGCTATATTATCAACAACCGGAAAACGCCATTATCTTTCAATAATGTAGCCATATAAGAGTTTTTGATGTTCAAAGCGAGTAGAACATCTTCAATAACTTTACGAGGAATAGAGATGTTAACACCATCAAATACTGGGATAGCCACAAGGTACTAAGTTAGGATTTATGGTTGATCCTTTGCTCTTGAACCGCAACTCCAGATAGGATGTTGATTATTGATTTCTAAGACTGAACGATAGGTTCATATGTATGTAGATTTCATCTACATTAAGATTACATTGAATCATCCAGCTTACGAACTTACATTGGGATAACATCAGCATTAATTACGATCAAATTAATTGAATTACATATAGTATTCCTAATGCTTCCAAGGTTTCCACTACGATTATTCATTAGTCAACTCTGATAATTACTCATCATGTTTCACCAGCATCAATATCATTAATGACTTTTGCAAGTCACCCACAGTAGTTAATGGAACTCCAAAAGTGGCAGCAACATCAATACTATACAGTTCTCGGGGCACGTTAATAATAGAAGACGGAGAAACCAAAGGAGAAGATGTATGCACCTTTGGACTACTTCTAAGCTGCAAAGCCATTATTCCCGCTTCATTGACAAGATTCCTTATTTCTGCCCAGAATACCAGACTGTACTAAACACCAGCTGTCAACGATATATTTTAGACCAAGTAACAAGTGTTTAAATTTATAATGCAAAAGTTAACTGAAAGAATGAAATTACAAATGATCACATTTTTCAAATTGACTTCGTCAGCATAGTTGCTTCCCAATATTGTGCACTTTCGGAAATTTGTTTCTCTCATGATTGCATCAGGGTTAACCAAATGTACAATCGACGATTTATTCATACAAGCTTTGAACAAATTCTAGATCCAATTCATCTGGTCTATTTGTAGCACAGATGAATATAACAGCTTGTCTTAATGAAAATCGATCAACACCAGTTTCTCTTTTCTAAGAATTTCAAAAATTATATATCAAAAACTCTTTCAAAAAATACTTCATAAGATACTTTAATGTTAGACACCAACTCTCCATCAAGCTGTGTGATCAGAGCATCAAATGTTGATCTTCTTCGCGGATCCTATTGCAAGCTTCATGCAAATAGCAGCACATCTGATTTACAAATATAAAAGCAGACCTGCACACAACACCTTGGTTTTTACCACACGAATAAATCATATTGGATTAAGCAATCAAAGGCTAGAATCTAGCTTACGCCATACATTTCACCTTGCAATTGAGAATATCTGATTTATTCGGGCTGCACCACTTTTTTCACTATCTGTAAACTCGGCACAAGCAAACATAAAAGGCATCTCGCTCTCCTTTGCTAGCGTCTGTGCAAAGAGCGTTTTACCATTACCTGGTGGCCCTGAAAGAAGTACTCCCTGTAACCAAAAACCTTTATTAGAATAGTACGCACATGTACAATTACACTTACGTTTTTTGAAATGTTTGACTAAATGAACTTACCCGCACAAACTTGACTTATTTTTCATAATATTTCATTGGATTCTGAAGGTAAATCATTAGCTCATCCAAGAGCCCATACGTTCTACCTCCCAGCACGATTATCCTTATACATCGATATTGATCATAACTTCTCTTATGGCTGGCGATGGGAACAGTTATTGAAATAAAAAAATTAGTCAGGAAGCAAATATATAAGATGTTAAAAGTAGCTTTATAGTAATAAAATCAAGGCTTTACCAGGATAAATTTTTTAGCATAAACCATATATTCTTAAGGTGACAACTAATGGAAGTCTAAGTACAAAAAACAAAACTAAATCTAGAAATAGAATGCCCTCTCATTTATCACAACAGATGGACAAGTTATAGTTTTCACAAACACACTAGAAGTTAAGTACAAAAAAAACAAAACTAAATCTAGAAATAGAAAACTTACGTTAAGGTGACAACTAGGGAAATGATAAATATTCTTTTCATGTTCCTACAAATCCTTCCTACTCTTTGGATATGCCAAGTGTAAAAATTAATGAAGAGGATTAAATAGATAGATTAGTGGAATTACACATGTCACCCACTTATGTAGTGTGGAGGATATAGGAATTACTCGACAAACTAATGGAATGGAAGGCCTTTTCTGGAAACCGCAACAACAACAATTGTGACCTACATATTCTTAATGAATCATGGTTTACTTTTTACCGACTAAGTAACAATTGAAAAATAACATGAAATTCCATTTGATTGTCGCAGGCGTAAGTAATTGAAGATTTGAAACTAAAAACACTAAAACATTTATGAAGAAAAAAACATTTAATGAAAGGACACTGTATAAAACGCGGACAAAATGACAGAATGAAGCTCGCGGATTAGTAAAACATGCCACATGCTAAAACTTTCTGAAGTACCCAACTGTGTCATTTCTCATCGAACAACATATTGTGCATCCAAGAAAGTTACATATTTTTGTTCTAACCCAAATTAAATTTCACTTGAACCTAAAGCATTTAATAGAAAAATAAGTCATATTGCAATCACAATTAATGATTCAAATAAGCCAAATTTAATAAGCACAAAAATAAAATTAAAATTATCAAACACGAACCTGTATTTTTAGATCGTATTTGTTGATTGATTTCCAGTTAATGAGGATTGATTTGGTGCGTGTATAAATTAGGAATTTCGTTAATAAAATTTCAGTTTCGAATAAGGTAGAAAACTTAGAGTAGCAGAGAATATTTAGAGAGATTTAGGTTGCACTAAGTTCTAGGAAGAATTTGTTGTTATAGTATTTCAAATTTTTTTGAATTTATTTATTGGGTTTGGGGCATGGCCTAACTAAGAAAAGGAACAAGAGAGAAAAGCAAAAGTAAATACGACTTTCAGCCAGGCTGCTTCATTCAAGTCATGGCTTGCTCCATTGGTTGAAGCGCTAGTGTTTGGACTTCCTGACCAGAGTTTGACCCGTGTAAGTGTCATGATTTTTACAATTTTCTAGAAAAAATGATAGAAGATCAATTTGAGATGATCACTCTCCTAATACATAATTAAACTAACTAGACTATGACTACTCTTAAATTAAACTTTTCTATTTCATTTTTCTTCTCTGATTAATACTATGCAAAGATTGCATATAAATAGTAGAAACATGCAACTGCTATCCTAACCTAACTAGTAACTACTTGACCCACTAAAGTAGAAAATGAAACGTGCATGCATGAGAAGTTCCACACAGTGGAAAGATTTGCTTGTGACTAGCCTAAAAACAAGGACTCATAATGACCAACATCTAAATAACTAGCAGTATGCTTGACCACTTCTAATAAACCACGATACCGGTAGTGTCGGTTACGTATCAATACTCCCCGCCTAAAAACGAGCCTTGTCCTCAAGGCTCATGTCTTGTACATCGTGTCATGTGGCTTCCAAGGTGGTTCCGGTTTGGTTTGGAGAAAAACGAAGGCAGGTGGTTTGCACCGGCGTCCCGCGAAGTAATTCAACATATTCTTGAAACAAAGGTTTTCAACACGTCTTTGTTTCATATCCATGGGGCTTAAACACTTGATCATATGTGTACCAGAAACTGGGGCAAGAGACATTATCACGGGTGAACTTTTCACTGGCGATTTGATGTCGGAAAAACGAGAGGATGTTTCGTTGACGACCTCAGTTGTGGTCTTGGTGTGGTTGGTTTTTGTGTTATCGGTGTGATCCTTGGACTCATTTGTGGTGACGGGTGTATTCACCTTGACGGTGGTGGTGTTTTGGGTTGTGACCTTTTCTATCTTGGGAGTTTGAGTGACGACCTTTGTGTCGTTCTTACAAGTAGTTGCTTCACCATCAATTGTAGTGGGGCGGTGCGTGTTATTAATAGTGTCATCCTTTGACTCGATTCTCGTGGAGGTGTAATTGAGTGTAGTAGTTTTGGTAGTGATTGAGATAAGATGGGCTGTAGAAGTGGCGAGACGTTTCGAAGCGATTTCAAGCTTAGCCATGACATCGGCCAAGGTATCCATAGATTCATTAGGGGGTGGTGGAGTATACGAAGTGGAGTCGGGGTAATACTTGGCCATGGTTTCAGCCAACTTGGCCATGGCGGCTGTGAGTCGTGGGCCTATGGGGCTGGAACGTATGGATTCATCTATTGGAGGCATAGTTCGAGGCAGTGAAAACACCATTGATAGAAGATCGATTTGAGATGATCACTCTCCTAATACATAATTAAACTAACTAGACTATGACTACTCTTGAACTAAACTTTTCTATTTCATTTTTCTTCTCTGATTAATACTATGCAAAGATTGCATATAAATAGTAGAAACATGCAACTACTATCCTAACCTAACTAGTAACTACTTGACCCACTAAAGTAGAAAATGAAACGTGCATGCATGAGAAGTTTCACACAGTGGAAAGATTTGCTTGTGACTAGCCTAAAAACAAGGACTCATAATGACCAACATCTAAATAACTAACAGTATGCTTGACCACTTCTAATAAACCACGATAGCGGTAGTGTCGGTTACGTATCAAAAAACATAAGTGCTGAGGTGGAATTTCATGTCATAGTTTCATGCCTTAGTCATTTACCTAGTGTCTTGTCTTCTTGTACCATTTATATGTAATAAATTATTTATACGCGTCGTAAACTTCATAAATATTATTTTACAAACTATTTAGACTATAATTAAATTGACTATATGAAGATACTAAAAATGTGTATACTTATATATTAAATGGCGAACTTGACGTAAACATTATTTCGACTTATAAAACTAAAACACAAACTATTATGTGGTGATATAACGTTATAAAATACAGTGCATCATTTTATTTTGCTTGCATTATTCTAAATCGGCCTATAATTAAATAGGTTGCGTGTCGGACTTATTATGACGATTCCCTTTGTTGATTTTCCTAAAATCAATACATTCTTGAGGTGAGTTTATAGCCCCGTTTTCACTTGTTTTACAATTACTTTACAAATCTCGGGGTGAGATACATTACTTGTTTTTACAATAGGACGCGAGTACAATACTTTGCAATTTTTACAATGAATATTGATGCGCCTAAGTACCGACAACCCATAACGCCCATCATCATGAACCGTTAATTACCTTGTGTAAGCGCATGTGTTATAAATAGATCTATTGGGATTGACATCCCCGTCCAGGTTTGGTCCCCTACAAGGCCAACGGGCGTATACCATATCAAAGTTTGAAGGGTCTTGGGTTGGACCCTTCCAACGGGCACAGGTTACGTTTATACAATGTCTTCGTTTCAGTGTCATGAGCTTAGTGCAATCAAATTACAATCTTCTTTGGCATTATATATATTACCTGTTATACAATTTAAATTTTGCGGTCCACAATTATTATTTACTTAAACCTATGAACTCACCAACTTTATGTTGACATTTTTAAGCATGTATTTCTCAGGTGCTTAACCCATTATGACGTATTAGAGGTGCATTGGAGTAATCATACATCAAGATCACTTTTATGGATTTTCTGCTTGCATCAAAACTATCTTCCTCGTTGTAAACTATGTTTTACTTTTCGATGCAAACTTATGGGACAAATGTTACAACTTATTTTAATCAAATCAACGAGGTTATCTTTTAAATGACTCATTTAGAGGTCGTTCTCTTATATCTTGTGCTATTGTATTATGAAGTAACGCTCCCAGTTACCTATTCTGCTGCCACATATTTTGGGGGTTTTACACCATTAGCCACCAAACGAGCCTTATACGTGCTTAATGAACCATCGGCATGATATTTATGCCGAAACAATCACATAGACCGAATCACATTAACGTTTGGTGGTTTCGATCAAGAAACCCAGGTACTATCTTTCTAATTACAAGATATTTTTTTCATCATTATAGCATTCTCGCCAATTAGAATTTGATACGCAACTGGGGAGACTTTAGGAAATAGGAGATTTTAGAGTAAGATATAAGTAAAAATGACCATTAGAAAACGTGGGTTTAGGCTTAATGGAGCCAACTTGGGCCATGTGAACTTGGGGGAAGTCCGGGTGGGAGGTTTATGTTTCGTTTTGTGTTGTAGGTTGTTGATGTAAGGGGTCGTATGGGCAAAATTAGGTTTGGGTCGCTGGATTGTTAGTGGATTATGATGTTGTTGTGGTGGGGGCAGTATGTGGATGGGCCGAGGTTGGTTGTGACGCTATTGCATTGGGCTAGGTGTTGGCTATGAAGTTGGGTTATATTGAACATAGAGGTAATAGGTGCATGTGGTTTGTCGTAGGATGTTGGTTGTTATTGATGAATGATATGTTGATATATTAGAGATGGAGTAGGGTCGAGAAAAGTATAAGATGTAGGTTGTATGGAGTGATAGAAACCATACGGAAATACTTGAGTTCATCTTTTGTTACTTGGCGAGAAAATGAAGGATTTGTTTAATGGATGAGGTCAAGGCATTGTACACGATGATAAGCGCAGGTTATCTGAGGTAAGACAATGGGTGGCTCGACGGTGCAAGTTTCCTTATGAGGGGAAGAAGGTGTGGTACAAAGTGACAACCGAAGATACGTAATCGTGAGTAATCAGGTTGTTTGTTAATGAGTTAAGCAAGGTAAATCTCATTTAAATCGGCATATGAGGGTAGGTGATTGAGTAGGTAGGAAGCCATAGTATGACCTCGAACAAAAGTGGGTTGATAGGTGAGATGGAAAAGAAGGGTGCGAATGACATTATTAATAGTGCGGATCATTCGCTCTGACTTTCCATTTTGTTGTGACGTTTTTGAGCAAGAAAAACGGACTTGAATGCCATTTTGATCAAACAAGTTAAGGAGATTGGTGTTGTCAAACTCACCACCATGGTCACTGGTATGTGCTTAAATACACATACCTTTTACCTTTAAAAACGAGCTAAAATAACCAAAAACGGACTTAAAATGCCAAAGATACGCTTGTTTTGCTAAATGTATGTGCAGAACGGAATAACCCAAAGTAAAGGACGAAAAAACGAAGCAAAACAACAAAAACCGGACTCGGAATGGAAAAGCTGTGAAGCAGGACAAAGCCAAAGACATGAAAAGTCATAGTCAAAGTTCAACTCAACAAATATTAACAGTCCAAACCGGAGCCGTAATGAAGAATACTATTGGTTGCAATCTACAACCCATTCTGAAGGGCTGGGAAAGCCAATAGTATATTAATGAGACTGTGAAGACCAAATGGGCCTCAATCAATGACAACAGGCCCATTTGTGTGCATTGCAAAGACTATGATGACTTTGAAGGCCGATACTTTAGCCTTGAACAACGCCATTCTCAGCCTTTGTACCACACAAATCCACCCCAAACCTTATTGGTACTTAAAAACGCCATTAACAAAAGCCTAAACCCTATTGGGCCCCAGGACAACACCAAAGTGGGGCCCAATACACAAAACTAGCCAATACTGGCCCCCCCAAAAAACAATTTTTATAAAAACTAAGGACTAAAAATGTAATTCTTAAAAAATGTTTTAAAAGAAAAAGTGTTTTTTTAAAAATATAGGGGGGGGGAAAACGGAATTTGCAAGTTTCTAAAACTTCTATCTCTTTATAAACTCAAGGGTTTAAATGCCAATAGCTTATTCTTCTTTAATGATTTGTTCTCAACGCAATGGGCTGTTTATGCCAATCCCAAACGTGTTTATAACTAAAGAAAAAAGATAATAAAACAACAAAATAGGGCAACATCGAATGGCCAATAGATGAAACATGAGGGTTTGTTTTGCCAACATTCGAAACTTTTAAACCTTGTACACCACTCCAACATTCGTCCCTCTCTCCCTTTCCGCCAAAACCCCTGAAACCCCCACCATCACGAGTTTACACCCATTCTTTTACCCAACCCCTCGTTTACCCAGTCCCAACCTTAAACCCACCTCTCCACTACCTCTTATCGTGCCTTGTTGCAATTCCACCAAAACCGAAGCAATATCAATGCGGATTGAGTTTTAAAGTAACACAAAAAGTAATCTGAGGGCCAGGATTGGTTGCTAAGTTAACCACTCTCACAACTAACACAACAAGAAGAAGAAAGAAGACTTGAGACTTCTATAAAAGCAAGAAAACACAAGCCGAAGAGGACCTTAGTTTTTAATTAGCTTTTCTTATTTAATTTTTACTTAACTTGTAATTTAAGTTTGCAGCTTACCTTTTTAATGTAATGTTACTATTTTTAAACAAATTAATGCAAGTTCGAAGTTAATCTTGAGTTTCTTGTTTTTCAAATTTTATTCATCTTATAACTCAATTCTTAATCTTTAAAAATTGTGTTTACTTGCCTCTTTGTAATCCTTCTACAGCTAAGATTAACTTACATTGTTTTTTTTTAGTTAATTCAAGTTTAAAGGAATTTTTGTTTATTAAAAGGGTGTTTGGTTAAGCTGAAAATGGGTCGTTTGGGATTGTCATGGGTTACAAACACTCAGCCACCTTTGGCTGAGTGTGTGTGCTCAATTATACCAAGAAAATTATAACCCTTAGTGTAAAATTTAAATTCTAGTTAACCTTTGAGTTTATGCAAAGTTTTACACAAAAAAAATTAAGCTTTAAAGCTTAAGCTGTTGAGACAGCTTAAGCTACTCATTTTTGAGCTTATTTGGGTCATAAAAATCTCTTTTAAAGTTCCCTTTGTTCTGCCCTTTTTCATTTGACAAAATAGTCAAAGTTTGGCTTTGGAATTTCTTCAAAAAACCCCCACTTTCCAACTTAAAAATCAGCAGCTATTTATTGTTTTTAAAAGCTAAGTTTTTGAGCATAAGCTCATTTCCCATCTCTCTAAATCTGTTTGAGGTTGGTTTCAAAGATTAAGCCATTTTGAGCTTATTTGGCTTAAGCCAAAAAGCCCCTTGTTTCTGTTGGCAGTTTCCCCTGGTGCTGAGCACCAAATCTAGCCCCTTTTTTATAGCTTATTTTGTATTAAGCCCTAGGTTCTTTTTGCTTTTTCATATAGCCTATAGGTAGTTCTTTAAGTCCCCTTTAGCTTATAGCTTATCTAGCTTATTTAGTTAGCTTATTTAGGCTGCAAAGTAGCCCTTTTTCTGTTTTTGTTTTAATTAAGTCAAGTTAGCTTATTCTTGTTTCAGCTTATTTTAGGGCTTATTCTTGCTGCATTTAGTTAAAATAAGTAGAAATAGCTTAGTTGAGTTAATTTAATCACTTTTCAGCTTATTTTGAGCTCTTAAGCTCCAAGAAAAAGCCAAATAAGCTTATAAGCTTATTAGGTTTCTGTCAGACCAAAAGCTCACTTTTCCAGCTTATTGTGACCCTTTCAGCTTATGTCCCTTTTATAAACAATGATAAGCTCAAGCCCCTGAACAACTTTTATTTTATAGCTTTTTGATTTTAAGCACTTAGGACTTGCTTTTGCATTACGGGGTCAGTTTCCGGGACAATTGTGTAAATTTTCATTTTCATTATTAATCAGGTTAGTGACTTAGGTTTAGTTGTAGTTTGCTTCTTTTTTTGTTTTTTTTTTTTTTAGGGTGGTTTATTATTTTTTTTTCCTTTTTTTTTTTTAAGGGGGGGGGGGATTTTGCCAAAAATCTTTGGTTTTAGTCTTTCTAGTTAACCGCATTAGTTAGTTTATTAATTTAATTTATTTAAATTATGTTTAGATTTATTTAGGATTTTAAATTACTTTAATCTAACAGTAACTTTTTAGGGATTTTATATTTTTTAGGACTTCTCAAACTTTTTCTTTATTGAATTTTGATTTTTTCAGATTTTTTATAGTTTTTATTTTCTGACTTTTTATATTTAATTAGTTTTTATTTAGTTTTTAATCTTAGAAAATGCATAAACAATTCAACAAATTAACAAAAAAATATTTTTCTTTTTTATAAAATTTTCTTTAATCAGTTAGTTTATATTAAAAATATTAAAACTTGTGTAGGGTGATTTTTGTCCAAATTTCAGTTCCGGGCCCGTTTACGAGCTCGACTTTTTCGTTTCTTACCGTTTTGTTCTGCTTTTTAACTCCGATTTTTGAAATTTTTTACATTTTCTTTTAAGTTAGAATATTTTTTAATTTATTTTAAATTTTAAAATAATTTTATGACTTTATTATTTCGTTAAATTTTTAGTTTAGCTTGCGATTTAATTCCCGGTAGTATATTATTCTGCACGTTTAATTTAGTTATTAGTTTTTATTATCTTAGGTAAGTATTTTTAGCCATAATTATGTTCCACGTAGTTAGTTAGGTTCCCATTTTCCACTGCTTGTTTCCCGTAGAATAATTTTAGTTTTCTTTAATTAATTTTAGTTTATCTAGTTAAAAATCAAAATCATTTGTTTCTCAATTCAAATCATCAATTCATTCGTATCGATTTACCATTCCAGCCTCGTTGGGGATTTACGACCCGGGAAAACTCTATACTACTTCTCGGTATCATTGACTCTGCTTTTAGACTATCCTCACTATATATTTGATATTTTATTATATTATATGTATTTTAAGGTATAGTCTGAGCGGATCAATTTTTGGCGCCGCTGCCGGGGAGGCTGTGCAACCGTTTGTCTTTACGTTTGACCATCTGTTTTCGAAACTGTGAATATTTTCTTTTATTATAAAAATATATATAAAAAAAAAAAAATTTAAAAAAAAAAAAAAAGTACAAAAATATTTTTCATTTCTTTTTAGTATAATTATCATTTAAAAATCCAAAAAAGAAAAAAAAAAAAAAATCAAAAATATAAAAACATTGTCCATAATAAAAAAGAAATAAAATTCACAACTTGGTAAAATACCAAAATATAATATTCTCAACTGAGGTATTATCATAATAAGTTCCGGTGAACTTGTTGGTTCCCAACTCGAACAAAAGATTTAAAAACTTGCCTTTGTGTCTCTTGACGAGTACAGCTAACTCGGAAAGTTGACCAAACTATAAGTGGGTTTTTAGGTGGGTTGTTCTGGAACTCCGACCCGAAAGGAGAAATTAAGCTTCGCGCTTTTCCTACTCCTTCCGCTCACCTGTGAGTTTTTTCTTTTTTTGAGAAGATACGTGAAGTAAGCAGTTAATAGGTTTAAGTTGTCCTAATCTTCCTTCGTCCGTTAAAATAAAATGTGAATCAATCTTTGAAAAACCAAAAAAAAAAGATAGTGTAAATTTTTCCTTTTGTGCTCTTATTTTGTGGCATGCGCACTCGTTCTCAAGCCCAGTAGAGTCGACAACCACAAGTTCTGACAAACTTCTGTTGAATCATCTAATCTTGAGAAACTCTGATATTCCTCCCATAGTTACGATGGCCGATAATCGTACTATGGCTAATTGCTCGAAGCCCCACGGGAGGGTTACGAGGGGATGGATGTTTATTCCTGATATCACCGCGAATAACTTTGAGATCAAGCCATGGTCTCTGACATCTTGTTCAAAACAAGCAATTTTTTGGCACGATAAAGAAGGACCCACATGGCTCACATACGTATTTCAAAAGATCACTTCTACGATGAAGATTCCGAAATCGTACCTAATACGTCGGTTAAGCTTATGGCTTTTCCGTTTTCTCTCGACGGAGCAGCCCGGGGATTTGGCTAGAAAAAGAAACCCCCTCGGTCGATTGTTGAAACCATGGATGATCTTGTTCGAAAATTTATTATCAAATTCTTCCGCCTCTTTAAAACGACAAATCTCAGCAAATCGATATCAAGAGATTCCAGCAAAAATTTGATGAGACGTTTTATGGGCTTGGGATCGTTTCAATGATCTTTAAGGGGGTGCCCTAATCATGGGTTTTCAGAATTGCAAAAATCGATACATTCTATTAATGCCTAAATTCAAATGATCAAGATTCATTGAACTAGTGCTGGTGGGTAACTTTCTTAGACAAAATGCCTCGAGAAAGTTTAAAACATTATCGAGAGCAAGTCTAAGGTCGGTCAATCAAAGAAAACAAAGCTGTTGTGCTAAAATGGAGGTACAAGCTCTTCCACCCAAGGGCTATTTCAATCTGATGTGCTGAACTCAAAGACATGGTTCGGGCATTTAACTTCTCGATAGAAGAACCAAACCCCAGCTTCCGCTCCCCGTAAAGCGGTTGAACAAGTTGTGTAACTTGTGGGGGAGGTCATTCTTATCAATAATGTCCAAGCCACTAATAGCAACATGTACCATGGACATACATCAAGAGTATGTTTGTCCCAGCCGTGCGGGGGCCAATTTCAACCAAGCTAATTCTGGTTATCGACCTCCGATGGTCTCAAACCAAATTCGACCTCCTGGTTTTCCTCCAGTTCAGAATCCTCATGCCAATAATCAAAACAATTTCAATCGAGGAAATAACTTCAATCAAAAAAAGAGGAAAAATTTCAACCAGGTCAGACTTTATCGGACCTCCGGTTCATCAAACCAGTAGTTAATCCACCAGTAGCTCATCAAGGACCTGCTCTCAGGACACACGGTGTGTCTAAAACAGATTTTGAAAGATATTTCACAAGCCAATGATGCTAGAATAGAGTGTTGAGAAACATGCAAAACCAAGGTCAACACCTGCAATCCCAAATGGCAATTAAATGATATATGCTTTCAAAAATTTGTTAGCTAATACAGCTTCTACTTCCGGTTCTGGAACTCTTCCTGGTAACACTGTTACCAACCCAAAGGAAGATTTAAAAGGTATCACTACCCGAAGTGGTGTCACATCTAGGACCGAAGCAGTTAATCAAGATGTCGAAGGTATGACAAATGACACGATGCCTTTCCTTCTAATAACGGAAGCACCGGAAGAGTCAACCTCCTGTTGTTCAAAATTCAGACTCGTAATACCAAATCTGAGCCCATTGTTGCTCCTGTTGTTACCTCCGTTCCTAAAGCATAATTCCATTTCCATCACGAAGAGAGAATGATAAAAGGCGCAAGAATAAGCTATCGATCAAATCGAGAAAATTTTATGAAATCTTTAGAAGATTTAAGTTTCGAGATTAGCTTTACCCGATGCCTTGGATGCTCCATTGCACTAAATTTGCTTCAATTTAAAAACTTTGATTGGAAACAAAGAAATATTAAGCGAATTTGGCAAGGACTCCTTTAAATGAAAATTGTTCAGCGGTTCATCCTCAACTAGTTACCAAGAAGAACCTGGAGGACCCTCGGCGATTCTGATTCATGTGAATTTACGGGATTTATACATGTTTTCCAACGCATTGCGATCTTGGTGCGTGCATTAATCTCATGCCTTAGTTGTATGAAAAGTCTTTCTCTTTCTGAATTGACCCAACTTGCAGACGCTTAGAGCTGACGATCGTCAATCGCTGAACCGATGGTATATTGCTGACGGATGTCGTATAAATGTGGGGAAATTTCAATTTCCAGTCTGGACTTTGTAGTTGTGATTGAACCGACCCCGAGTCCCTTAATTCTCGGGGATGGTTTTCTTGAAAAGTCATGCTTTGATAGATGTCTATGAGGGAGATTACCCTTCGTAGTGGTAAGAAGCCAATTAACATTCTACTTGGACCAAACTTCAATAATACACAGCTGATTACAACCATATGACGGTCACAAAATCGACGTCTCGTTATGGCATTGTGTTATGAGTATTCTCAGAGGTCCTTGGATTTTCAAGTGTGGTTCTGCGTAGTTGGCAATCCCACTCCATATTTTGAGCCTATTGTTTCCACTGACTTCTCACTCTCTCTCCTTTCTGGGGACAGTGATTTCTCTTAATGAAGAAGCAGAATTCGTTTCTTGCTCTAGAAGATGATTCCAACTTCGGTCTGAAGTTGATCAATTATCAGGATACTGAGGGGGTACATCCTGATTCTAGAAGCAATTTTGAACAGTGAAACCTCCCCCCCTCCAAATCATGAAAACAATATATGCTCTGGAGTTAGGAAAAAGAACTCAAATCTGTTGAAAGACTAAAACCGTTGAACCTTTCCTATTATTGAACCTCCCGAGGTTGTATAAGGAACTGCCACCCCATCTTGAATACGCATTTTTGGAAGGCGACAATAAGTTGCCTGTCATAATTGCTAAAGACTTAAAAGATGAGGAAAAGGCAGCTCTTCTGAAGGTTCTTAAGTCCACAGCGTAGCAATCGCTTGGGAAACTCTAGACATAAAGGGTGTTAGCCCGGAATTTTGTACTCACAAAATTTTAATGGAAGAGGACTATGAACCATCTGTGCAAAGTCAGAGAAGGGTAAATCCAAAAATCCACGATGTGATCAAAAAGGAGGTTGAAAAACTCCTTGACGCTGGATTGATTTACCCCATCTCTGACAGCCCTTGGGTGAGCCCGGTACATGTGTACTAACAAAGGAGTATGACCGTCATCACAAATGAAGAGAATGAGCTAATTCCTACTCGATTGGTCACGGGATGGCGAGTATGTATTGATTACAGAAAACTTAATGAAGCCACCCGGAAAGATCACTTCCCATTGCCCTTCATGGACCAAATGCTCGAAAGACTAGCAGGAAACGAATACTACTGTTTCCTCGATGGCTTCTCGGGTTACTTTCAGATCCCAATTGACCCAAAAGATCAAGAAAAGACAACATTCACATGCCCATACGGAACATTTGCCTATCGTCGCATGCCTTTTGGGCTATGCAATGCTCCTGGCACGTTCCAAAGATGTATGATGGCAATCTTCCACGATATGATTGAAAAAACGATGGAAGTATTTATGGATGACTTTTCGGTCTTTGGGGACTCTTTCTCTACGTGCCTATCCCATTTGGAAAAGATGTTGAAGCGGTGTGAAGACACCAATTTGTCTTTAAACTGGGAGAAGAGCCATTTTATGGTGAAGGAAGGCATTGTTCTCGGACACAAAATTTCTAAGTCGGGACTTGAGGTTGATAGAGCTAAAGTCGAAGTAATAGCTAAACTCCCTCATCCGACTTCTGTCAAAGGTGTCCGTAGTTTCCTTGGGCACGCCGGTTTTTACCGACGATTCATTCAGGACTTCTCAAAAATTGCCCGTCCTATGACTCATTTGCTTGAAAAAGAGACTCCATTTTTCTTCTCTGAAGAGTGTATCGATTCCTTTAATACACTCAAAAGAAAATTGACTGAGGCTCCGATCTTAATTGCTCCCGACTGGGACTTGCCTTTTGAACTGATGTGCGATGCTAGCGACTTCGCAATTGGGGCAGTCCTCGGGCAAAGAAAAAACAAGCATTTCCAACCTATACACTATGCTAGCAAGACTATGAACGAGGCTCAAACTCACTACACTACTACCGAAAAGGAATTACTTGCCGTAGTGTATGCCTTTGAGAAATTTCGGTCATATCTTGTTATGTCTAAAAGCATAGTGTATACTGACCATTCTGCCATCAAGTATCTCTTTGCCAAGAAGGATGCTAAGGCAAGACTCATGCGGTGGATCTTGTTGCTCCAAGAATTTGATATTGAAATTCGAGACAAAAAAGGAGCTGAGAATCTCGCCGCCGATCATCTGTCCAGACTTGAAAATCCG
Source organism: Tanacetum coccineum (assembly GCA_026074375.1). Lineage (NCBI taxonomy): Eukaryota > Viridiplantae > Streptophyta > Magnoliopsida > Asterales > Asteraceae > Tanacetum > Tanacetum coccineum. The sequence goes on from BQNB010034811.1 coordinate 34,061, forward strand.
CATCAAGACAAACTCGAGAACAAAGAAATCAATGAAGCATTTCCTCTCGAAACTCTTGGTTCTATTGCTCTTCAAGATCAAAGTACCCCATGGTTTGCCGATTTTGCAAATTACCATGCGGGGAAATTTGTTATCAAGGGAATGACATCCCAACAAAAAAATAAATTCTTCAAGGATGTCAAGCATTATTTCTGGGATGATCCCTTTCTGTTTAAAAACTGTGCTGATCAGGTGATAAGACGTTGTGTTTCTGGGCAAGAAGCTTTAGACATTCTCAAAGCTTGCCACAGTGGACCTACTGGGGGACACTATGGTGCCAATTACACAGCAAGAAAAATCTTCGATTCAGGATTCTATTGGCCCACCATCTACAAGGATGCCCATGACTTTGTCACCCGTTGTGACATTTGTCAACGTCAAGGAAAAATTACGCAACGTGATGAGATGCCACAAAACTCTATCCAAGTTTGCGAAATCTTTGACATCTGGGGCATTGATTTTATGGGGCCGTTTCCGTCTTCAAGAGGGAACAAGTACATACTCGTGGCTGTTGACTACTTGTCAAAATGGGTTGAAGCAAAAGCGCTCCCCACCAATGATGCCCGAGTTGTCTGTAAATTTTTGAAAACTCTCTTCTCTCGATTTGGTGCACCCCGAGCTATCATAAGTGATCGCGGAACTCACTTTTGCAATGATCAATTTACAAAGGTCATGCTTAAGTACGGAGTCACTCACCGTCTCTCCACCGCATATCACCCACAAACAAGTGGGCAAGTGAGTGTCAATCATGGTTTAAAGCGAATCTGAAAGAACCATGGGATAAAAACGTGCCTCCTGGTTCGGACAAACTAATGATGCTCTCTGGCCTCCTCACAGCTACAAAACACCCATCGGGTGCACTCCGTATAAGCTTGTGTATGGAAAGGCATGTCATCTACAGATTGAGTTAGAGCACAAAGCCTACTGGGCCCTCAAGCATACAAATTTTGATGTTCAAACTGCGGGTGATCACAGGAAAGTTCAACTGAATGAACTAAATGAACTTTGTAGGATCGATATTCCTTAATGAAACACTGATATACTGTCAACTATGCGGAATCTAGTTGGCAGTACTTAAAAAGAACACACAATAGTTTCTCAAACGATTTATTTTATAAACCTTTTGAATCTGCCTAAATTGCAGATCCCTAATACAATACTAATAAACCTTAACTCGTGATTTTCTATGTTTGTTCTATGTTCTAATATCTTCCTAAGATCCCTTTTATAAACATAAGATAACCTCTAGTAGATGTATCATTCCTTGTATATCATAACACAAATTGTACTTATCACTACAACTGTTAAAATAAATGCTAAAACAACCGTTTAAACTTTATAGTTCCTATATCCACGGCAGTACTTCGATCTTTGACTGGCAGTACTTTGACTTTTTCATTTAGCAGTACTTTGACTTTTTCATGGCAGAACTTTGACCTTTTGACTTGTATTTCCCAACAATCCTCCCCTAACTTGAATTCTACTGCTTGACTTCAAAGTTTCTTGATAGGTTGTCTTCTTTTGTTCAGCATCAGCTCATGTTTTCGTCTTGAAAGCAAGTACTCGCCTTAATCTTTTTAAGCTTCATCCTTTGAGCAGTATCTTGTACACAATCTGTTTGAGCATCTTGAAATCAAACCTCTTATCTTGAACATACACATTTCTTCAAAAATCTTTGTCTTTGCCTCAAACAGATTGTTCTTCTCAGCAACATGTCTTTTCAGCAACATGAATGGAATTATGATAGCCTTTACCCAAGTAGCCATTCACTCTTGGGCTAGTCAGTTCTTTGGTACCTAGAAAAAGGTAATAAACCATGATGAACTGAACATCACTTCAACACTCAGAACATGAATCATAGTGGTTTAGTACTATAGACTTTGGTAAGTCATTACAACCATAAACGGATTTGATTAGTCTTTACCTGAAGCCGTTTGCTCAGGACTAGTCAACTCTCAGTAATAAAACATTGGTGAGTTGAGGACCATATAGTTTTGAGCAAACTATTAAAGCTATCAACGGATTTGAGTTCTCTTTACCAAAAAGCCGTTTGCTTTGGAGTAGCCAATAATTACAGTGTATAACCATTGTGTATTGATCACATAACATTGTTTTGGTAAAATTGTCAACCATCAACAGATTTGAGATGTCTTTACCAATGTTTTGATTTGGACTAGGCAATTTCTTATGTTTGTAAGACATGTGGAATTGATACCAATTTGTTGTGGTGGTTAACAACACTCAATCCCTTAAAACAGTTTTGATATCAAATATTTGGCCTTTAATTCTTTCTGCACACTCAAATCTTCAACAATATTTCAAAAACAACTTTTTTAACACAGTACTTTCATCAAGGTACTGTTTGTTTTACACTAGCAGTACTTTGAACAAAGTACTGCTTGTTCACAGTTAAATCTTTTTATCAAAATAAGATATATAAAAAGAAAATTTTGATAAATCATACCAGTTGTTTAAGAATTGTCACCATTTGCAGTTGTCCATAAGATGAACAGATGTATCAAAGTAATGGCTGTCTTCACTTACAACTCCAAACTTCCATTCCATGTTCCAGCATACCTTATCATCAACTCTCTGATAGAGGTATATCTTTCTCTCAGCCAGCATATGAATCATAGTGCCATCTTCTATCTCTAGCGTATGCACTCCTGAAGATTCATGAAACCTCCATCTTATGATTTCCCATTCTTCTTGATCCTTCCAGAAGTCATCATCACTTGATTCAGCCGTCTCCCAAATAATGGTTAGATCACCCAGAAGCATCAAACCTAATCCGGTTGGAGGAATGTGCTCATAATAGTCATCAACAACTCGATATAGGTGATATAAATCCTGTCTATCTAAGACATGCAGTATCTCCCACAAAGTATCAAAAGCCCTAAAATGATTATTCTCTCTGTGAATGATAAGATACTCTCCATCAGGTGAATCAATAACTTGGAGCTCTGTAATCATGGAGATTCCTTCTAGTGACTCTTTATCGTGTACACTCTTTTCAAAGTCTACAACCCTAAGGTAATTTCTGAGCTCATCAATTGTTTCTGTTCTTAACTTAGGCTTCTTTGATGGCTGTTCTTCAGATATTGTAGCTTTCCTTTTCCTTAAGAGTCTTTTTGCATCTCTTTCCTTCAACATCTCCCTTTCTTTCTCTGAATCCATTGGAATAAAGTCTTTGAAGGAGTCTTTAATAGATGCTTGAACTTTGTCATACAATTCCTTCATCTGTGGATACTTAAGTTTTTGCAAATTTTTGTATCCTTGACCTTTTAGGAAACTCATCATTTGATTTCTTTCTTGAGCAAGAGAAGTAGGTTTCCTCAAAGTAGTCTTTGGCTTTGTTTTCTTCAATTCTTCAAACCTCTTTCTTTCTTCTTCTGCATCCCATTCAGCTTGAATTTTTCTAGCAACCTCCTCATCATTTGTAGTTTCCAAGGCTCTGATTTGTTGAAGAGTTAATTTCTTCTTTTTAGGTTCTTCAACCAGTATCCCTTTGCCTTTATCTTTAGGATCAGTACCTTGAGTTGGCTGTTGAGGTTGAGTTTGTATGGGACCAGGAATGCTCAAACCTCTTGGTCTAGAAATAGCAACAAGAACTTCAGCAACTTTAAGTTGTTCTTCAGACTCCATAACTTGAATTGGACGGAGTGGGCTTGAAGGACCTGCTTCATCTTCAAAATTTAGGGTCCTTGGAGTAATAGTACTCTGTCTAGCAGTACTTTGAGTTATCTCCAAATCCAGTTCTTCTGTATCTCCACTCTTTACATTAGAAGCTTCTTTCTCCTCTATATTTATTTCCTCAGTCTCATCACTTTTTCTATCAATGTCAGGAGCAACAGCAGCATCTTTATCAACAATATCATCAAAGAAAGGATCTGCTGTATCTTCTTCTTGAACATTGTGCTCTTCAGACAAAGTTCCTTCATCCTTATTCCTCCCAAATTTGACTGAAGACACTTTCTTCTTATGCTTCTTTCTTCGTCTCTTTTGCTTCTTAAGGTTTTGATTCTCTACCCAAAGAGCATGATGTTTGACCACTGCTGGACCATTGGAAGACAATTTCCTTGAGCTTGGCTTTGAGCTGATTATTTGATTAGCTTGAGAAAGAGTTTTGCTTCTGAGTCATACCGGAACTCTCTATCCAAAGCATATATATCTAAAAGTCCCTCATCTCCTCCAGACGTTGAAACACATCTGTGGGAGTATAATCATTGGGAGATTTAGGAATAGAAGCAGCATCATGAGGTTCAGCCATACCTTGGAAGTCAGCAGTCTTTGTATGTCCACCAGTCACCTTGAGAGTTACATACCATGAAGGAAGCAGTACCTTGTACTGAAGCAGTACGTTGAGAATGAGCAGCACTTTGAGAATGAGCAGCACTTTGAGTTGGAGTGCCTTGAGCATCCCTGCATAAACTTCAGCCGCTAGAATGAGGGCTAGTTACTCTGATCTACCTCCGCTGCCAATGCTGAGTACTACTTCTAACATAGATTGATGTCCAAGGTGTAATCCTACATGATAACTTAGTACTAGCTTCCTTATTAATGTAAAACCTGGAAAGGAAGTGGAAACGATGGTATGAAAGTCCCTGAGGCTGACTACTCCTCTAACTGCATTGTTCAAAAACAATTCACGAAACCCTAGGATACATAAGAAAAGGTTTACCATTTTGAAATATGCCCTAGCATCCCAGTTAGAAATCATCAAAGAGAAATTTAACTTTTGGTTGTGGCTAGACCTACAAGATCAGAAGGCAGATTTTTGTCCCAAATTGTTCCCAGAAGTGCTCTAGGACTAAGGCAAGTGAAGTAATACAGTGGACCAAGTACTTCCCAACTGTGGGCTAAACAACGGTTTATAGAAAGTGAGTTGTGCTAATTACCCTCGTAGCCAATATCTCTGAGCAACGTCCCAAATTAACTTGCTTAGGCAAGCAATCAACTCCTTTTTCAATCATCAAAGAGTAGGTCACCAGCTCGAATGGTTGCCTTCAGAAATCCAAAATCTTCTTGCCAGCTACCTGCGCCGGATGAGAGGTTAGCGCTTGATTACTTTGAGAGAGCGGTAGCCCAAAATTGTTGAAGCCATGGAAACCAATAAATCCAGGATCAACCAACAAAGAGTAATTAATGAGACAGTCCAGTAACGAAGTCATGATTGATAAAAATCAGCATTCTGACCGTCTTTTCCACACACGCAAATCAATGTAGTGCTTGTTACAAGAGCGAATGTTGCCATTTGAAGGGAAATAACAGTGCGCGGAGGTTGGAATTTAAAATTTATGAAAGAAAAAGAGATAGAGAGAGAGAAAAAATGCAAATTTCAATTGAGTATAATATGAATAGGTTGTGTTAGATAACTAATTGAAGTTACCGTTGTAAAACGTTTTTTAGCGTAAACAAAACGATAAGGTTGTTATGACGCGTTGACCGAACGTTAGAACATACATTTGTTGTCTAAGGCAGTACTTTCTAAGAGCAAGCAGATACTTTGAGTTGGATTAACAAACTTAATTCAACACAAAAATATTCCAACTCAAATATGTGCAAACGACAAACCCTTCACTTTGTCAAACTATCTCTTCAAATCATCAAACCTCTGAAAAATCATTTATATCCTCCCCTCAAATGTAACTAGAGTGCTTCCAAAAATCATTCTACCCAAAACAGTACTTTACTTGATTACCAGTACCATTTAATGTGATCCTCCCTCAAAGATAGCTAATGTGTTCATTCATACCCAAATGTTACTAGCCACCAAAAGTTAAATCTTGCCAAGTCAAAGCCTTTGTGAGTAAATCTGCTACATTGTCTCAGATAACGCTTGAGACACAATTAAGGAGTCCTTTGCTCATAACTATCCTCGAATGAAGTGATTCGAATCTGAATATTGCTTGGTCCTTTGAGTGAAAAACGGATTTTTTTCACAATGCAGAATGGTGCTCTCATTTGTCTATAAAGGATTTCGATGTGTTCATAAGTTAAATCCATAATCAAGTATATGATTTGCATCCAAAGAAACTGAGACAACAACTTGCCAGCTGCTACATATTCTGCTTCTGTAGAGGAGATAGCCACAATTGTTTGTTTTTTGCATTGCCAAGAAACTAGTCTTCTTCCAAAATTATTGACATCCTCCTGAAGTTGATCGTCTATCATGATTGTCCCCAGCATAGTCACTATCCAAAAAAAGCTTCCAAATGAAAAGGAGAGTCTTTAGGATACATAACACAATTAGGTTTGACGTTTGAGATACCTAAGATCCTTTTTGACTGCATGTATATAAAACTTTGGAGTGACTTGAAATCTTGCACACAGACAAACAGCAAACATTAGTGTTCTCTCTTGAAGCAATTAATACACAATACACCCAATCATAAGACTGAAAAGATGTACATCAACGATCTTTCACCCTTCTTCATCTTTTCCTAGAGATTTATGAGCTTTAATTAGGAGGTATAAAAAGAAAATCTGGCTAATTTTCAAAAGTCAAACTTTTTGAGAATGTCTTTCACATATTTTGTCTTGACATAGAAAAATACCACCATTAGATTGCTTGACTGTTGAAGCCCTAAAAGAAAGTGAGATCACCCAGGGAAACTCATCTTGATTTGCATAAGATCTTTCAAAACCCTTCACCATAGAAACTTGTAAATCTCAAAGAGTGATATCATCACAATACCTGTACCAACTTATATCTCTTCTATCCTTACCTATAATAAACAGAGTTTTATCAATACCCCTCTCCCTATAATCCATGCTTCAAAGAGAAAAGTGGAAGAGTCTTTTCATACCATGCACTTGGGGCTTGGATGCAGGCCATAAAAGTGCCTTGACAACGCTGTAGACCTTGTTTGGATGAGCAGAATCGTCAAAACCTAGGAGGCTGTTTGACATATACCTCTTCTGTATGTATGCCATAAGATACAAAAATGCACTTTAGACATCCATCAGATAGACACGAAAAGCCCAAGAAGATCAAATGCCAAAAAGAGTCCTGATTGCTTTCATTCTGGCAACTGGTGCAAAAACTTCATCATAATCCACACCTCTTCCTTGTCTGTACCCTTGTGCAACTAAGGCGTGCTTTGTTTCTTGATAATAGTCCAATTATACCGTTCATCCTCCTTGTTTCTAAAACCCATCTTAGTTCCAATCACCCTCTTGCCTACTGTAGGTCACATAACACCCAAAATCCTCTTGTAGCTTGATTGAAGAGTTCTTCTTGCACTTCGCTTCAAACCCAACCTTTCATCTGCTAAGGCTTGAGAGAACTTTTCTTTTCTTGGGTCCTCTTGAAAAAAGAAACAAGCAAAACAAGCATGTTGCTAAATCTTTGTGGTTAGTTCTATTTGCTTGTTATATGAAAGACACGCAAAGCTTGATGTTTGATGTTGTAGTACTGTCCTTGAAGCTTTCTTCTTTTTGAACCCCAGCAGTACTTTTTGCCAATAATTGACTTTGAGTACAGAATTCTATGGAATTTCTAAGGTGGAGTCAGTAGAGGTACCATCAATGTAGGAATCCCAAGTTGTTGTATCAGCTACTCCGCCTTCCCAGCATCAAAAAGAGTTTGTAGATAAAACACCATCTTTGGAGTATCATCACAGAATCTGTAGGTGTATTGGCCAGTACTGTTGAGGAGGTGTTATTAAGCAGTACTTAGAGTGAAATACTGTCAAGGTACTCTTTTACCTTTGCAATAGATATTCTCCTCTTTTCCTCTTCAAAAGCAATCCTTGTCATCATTATGAGCTTTGGGCAAGAGATTCTTGATGCATCAAACTACAAGCTCCATCATGTAAAGCTTGATCTTCAAGGACAATTTAACTTCTTTTTGCATCATACGTTCCTCTGGAGGCATAGGCGAGTGGGTATGAACAATGAATTGCTGGTCATCTAAATCTTCAGCATCATCACAACTATTCCTTTTCTTTGAATCAGCAAGTTTTCTTTCCTGACAGAATGTAATTCATGATGGAGTTAAAAGGTCAAGACAAACATCCATTCAGGTCCTTTTCCCTTTTGATCTCCTGATTCTCAAGAAAGTTTCATGAAGACAATCTTGAACCTTTCTTGTGACCCTGTTATACGACTCTAAACCCTTTGCAGTTAGTAATATCCAACAGATATTCCTTCTTCTGATTGCCATCAAACTTACACCAGATGATCCAGAGTATTAAAGTATAGTCATTAGAGGCATCCAAAAGGGTCCTCATGAAACAGATGTTACGATAGAACATACCCATGCAAGAAATCCTAAGAAGAGTCTTCATTATGAGGTTAGTCACCAACACTCTATAAGCACATACACCAGCATTAATAGACTGCTACATCCCAAAATTGAATAGAGAAGAAGGGAGTCCAGCTAACATAGATCTAGCAGCTTACATAAGAGTCCTATTCTTACTTTCTGCAAACACCATTTTGCTGTGGAGGACCTGGCAATAGCTATAATCTCTCAAGATTCCTTCTTGGCACAAAACTCATTTCATAAATAGAATCTTGAACTCTGTTCCATGAATCACACCTGATGGTCCTTCACTTTATGTCTTTCATCCTGTTTTCCAAACGCCCACAATCAAATCATTTAATCATAGATCATATGTTTATCATCCTTGTAGTCCAAGAAGAACCACCCACAGAATTTGCTTGTCAGTCATGCAGTCGACCACCAAGCAGTACTTTTTCTTGTTTATACTCTCTACTGAAACAACGGTCCAAATAGAGTCCATGGTGGAGCAATTCAAGAGGTTCTCTGACAAGTACATATCCTCAGATTCTTCTTGCAAGGATGCCTGTGAGCTTGTTATACCCTTTCTACCTGCCCCACAAGAGTGATCAAAGCTTGAATTCCTTTGAAGATAACAAAACGCCCTAACCAGATTGCCCTTTAACCAACTTGTTGATATTTTTGAAGTTGGACATGCCCCATCTCTGTGCCATAGGAACAAGCTTCATCCTCTTTTTGCCTTGCAACCAACCAGTGATATCCACCAGAGGGAATAATATTACTTTAGATCCAAGCGTAGCCATCATTCATCTAGGAGCTCTAAGAATTACCAAATCTTCATCAACAAACATTGAATTTATGGAGATAGGATAAGACACACTTTATCTGTGAAAGAGAACATTGTGCTTCTTATCACAGTTTAAGAGAAACAGATAAGCAAGATTAAACTGAGCTCTATCCACATAGGCTTAAACTTTCTCAAAATCTAAGCATGGATGCCTTAAGGTACCTTTTCCAGATATTCTCACTTTAGAGTCATTTCCAAAGGGCCAACATAACCACCTTTGAACTCTTAAAATCAACAACTTGTCCTTGTCTCCTGTCATAAAAACTTCCTACAGAGCAAATACCACTATCATGATAGCATAGTCCCTTGCGATCTTCTTCTGATTGCCCTGACAAACAATTTCAAGAATTAGACTCTTTAAGGGACCCAAGTCATTACTTGACTTGGATACTCCCTAAATGGAGTAACAATACTCAAGACTGCTTGAGTGTGTAAGATCCATTACCCCTAATTCACAGAATCAAGATAGTTCCCTATTGGTTCCATGTTTTGTTTTGGACTTATCATTGCACTCTTTTTGACAGTTTGTGGAAGTACTACGCTTGGATCCAACAGTACTTCCTTTCATTACCCAGATCGATTTAAAACAATTTTCTTTCTGGGGTCTTTGTGGTCTAGTGAGGAGTCCTTGTGGTTAGAAAGACCTCGATGAAGTAGCTAACCTTAGATTCTAATGTCTTCTATTATCAATCCTTGGATAATAACTTTCCTCCACAATTAGTACTGTCGTAGAAAGTACTCGCCTGAGGTACTCTAAGATCTAGCAGTACCCTTTATAAGTCACATTAGCAGACTTTTTTGAAAGGTACAGTTTGTGTCATTTTGGTCTAGCAGTACTTTATCAACCCATCCCTTGTATGTAACGCTGATGGAATAAATGATCTCCTTTGGTGAGGGTAAACCTAGATTTCTTGCGAAGTTTACTATGGTTCACTCTTTGATTTTGTTCAAACTGGTCTTGTTTCCCTTGAACCCTGTGTTCCCTTAGATTTATTAGTTGGGTGTGGTTGTTAAGGTACATACAATGTAGATGCAGTCCCATAATAAGATATAGGACAGTAACATACAAAACATAATTTACCGCCATTGTTCCCAAGTCCCTTGTCCTAGATTCTGACCGAACACTGTTTGACATGTTGTGACCTGTTTTCAAAAGATGTTTCACTATTCTCTGAGTTAAAAGCTTTTTTCCTTTTGACTTTCTGAAACATCAGTCTCTTCCATCATCACTATCAACCCAAACTTCAATATGACTTTAGTTCCTATTCAAATTGCCTGAATGACTAGATTTTGTTTTCTCTTGATTAACACCTTTATATCTAATGGCATTCATCTATCCCTGTAAAAGGAGACATTTGCCCTAGATGAATAAATTGTACGCTGTAGTGGAGGTAACTTAGCTTGTATGCGCCTTTACCGTTTGAAGTTTTCATATGTAGAATCACAGCTAAAGTTTCATCCGCAGATGAAATGTCACTTTCCATACTAATTACTAGACTCAATCCAAAACCCTAATACATGACTTATCAGACCACATATCTTTGTTGTTTAGGACTTCGTTTTTGAGTACTGAAGCATTTGACCATTTTTCAAGTTTTACTTTGAAATCATCCTCGTTCTTTTAAGGCTTGATTCTAATTTCCTTTTTGTTTTTCCTTTCTAGTTTCAAATCCTCTTATCATTAAGTCCATATTCCATTTGTTCTACTGTATCACCGCAAGCTCCCATGCATATTCATTCTTTCATGTGTATTAAGCATGACTTCTAATGACTCAAAGCTCAATTGATATCCTAAGAATTTCAGTCCTAGCTCTTTGAAAATTATCTTCTTTTTCAGTTTGATAGTATTTTCAATCAACTTTTTATATGATTTACTACAGTTTGGAACAGTAAGTCCCTCTGAGTTTTGTAGCCCTCCTAAGCTAGAGATACTGGTGCAAGTCATCAGCTTTGTTGCTCCAGTCAAAATCATGCAAGTCCATCTTGTCCAAAGGCATGTGCACTGCGTGCATCAAACTCATTGCTCCAATCATCTTAGTTCAACTCCAGTCAGTGCCAGTCATAGCATATGTCACTGGTTCAGCATCAAATTCTTGGTCCAATCAATATCTTCATTGTTGTCTTTCCACCAAGGCTTTGAGTTTGAATCTCAAACTAGCCACAATCCTCTTTTTCATTACGATCCATTTGCCTGTTTCCCTGGTTATTTAGCAAATCTACACTCTCTAGCACCAAAAGGACCAAACTTTATGTACAGTTAAGAGCATTCATTTTTGACTTAATCAAAGTAATCCCATTCTTTGGCTTGAGTCAATGGATTCTTCCGTCTTCCTCATAAACTTCCCTTATCCTTGCTTTATCATAGCCACTGCCAATCGTAATTGTCAACTTTCTTCCATAGCAAATCTTCATCAATTTCAGCAAAGTCTTCATCATCATGAGTTGTGGTCAATAGATGCTTGTATTGAGCAAAGAAGGAACATATGATTTCATCTGAGTGGAGAAAGCACAGTTTTGGGAGCAGTTGACGACCTTGCTAGAGGATAGCTTGAGTATATCCTTTGGGATATGTGTCTGGGATCAGCAGTACTTTGTTTCAAAGTACTGCCTTTGACCTTACTGTGACAGAAAAGCAATGTTTTGAGAGTTTGAATTTGAGACACCCTTCAATTCATGCTCATACACCTTTAAGTTGTTGTAGAGATCATCAAAGTCTAACTCGTCTAATCCAGGTTGTCCCCGAATCATGGTAGCCACTACATGCCACACAGATGGAAGGCTTCTTAGAAACTTCAAATTTGCATCTTCAATGGACACCGTAGCATCATGTAATTCAAGCATCAAGAAATATGCTGAAACCTTCATATCTGAATCTAGTTCTTCCTAGATCCAATAAATAAATGTCGTCAAATTTTTTTTGTTGTTTCAACAGATTCTCTTGATCTTCTTTGATGTTCGTTTCCTCCAATCTGCTTTTATGGCTTTCCATAAAAGAACTTCATCTACAGCAACATGAAAAACGAGAAGAAGTCTATCCATGGTATGGCAGAAAGCAAGTATATTAAGGCTTTCTCATTGTTTTCTTCTTCTTGCGTTTGCAGGCAAGTGGGAAGTCTTATTTGAGCAATCACAAGAGGGAGATGCAGTGATTCATTGTGTTGGGTTTCCATTAGTGATTATTGTCCATATTATGTGATCAGTGATAGCGATACAGTCGCAACATCATGGACCATAAGGTCATATTCACCTTTTCTTGATTAAGTGATTCAGAGTGCAGTAACGGACAGAGGAGGGAGGATAGGTTCTGTTTTCAGACATCCTTTTATAGTTTAGAAAAGATTTCGAATTGATTAAATTAAGTTCTTCAAGGTCAAGTCTCTACACCAAGCTACTGATACCCACATTGTAGGATCGATATTCCTTACTGAAAACACTGATAAACTGTCAACTATGAGGATTCTAGATAGGCAGTAAACTTATGAAAGAACACACAATAGTTTTCTCAAAACGAATTTTCTTTTATAAACTTTTGAATCTGCCTAATTGCTGATCCCTAATACAATACTAATACTTCTTAACTTCGTGTTTTTCTATGTTTTTTCTATATATTCTAATATCTTCCTAGAGATCCTTTTATAAACATAAGGATAACCTCTAGTAGATGTACAGTCCTTGTATATCATAAACACTAATTGATACTTATCACTAATAACTGTTACAAGATAAATGCTAAAACTATTACGGCAGTAACCGTTTAAACTTTATAGTTCCTATATCCACGCAGTACTTCGATCTTTTGACTGGCGTAACTTTTACTTTTCATTAAGCATACTTTGACTTTTTCGTGTGCAGAACTTTGACCTTTTGACGTTGTATTTTTCCAACAGAAATCATGTACCGAAAAGTAGCCACTCCCCCTAATACTGAACCACAAAATGTCCTTTGACAAGGGAAGTGGTCCCAAAAACGGATTCCAAACCCCGAACAGGGTTGTCAAGCCAATAGATCTATTTAATGCATTAGCGTTTACCAACACATGGTAACTAACGGTCCCACACAACAAGAAAAGCCATATACTCAGATAGTGATGGATTCTTATTCAAGTAACAAAACAGTTTTACTTTCAATTTCACAAAACAAGCAATATATCCCCACTCGCGAAGTAAAAAGACATTGAAAACGTTAAAAGCCTACGCTATGAGAACTCACCTTGATCAGCCAAAACGATCCAAATAATCGAAACAATCCCGGAAAATCAACGAACTACTATCACGACCTATAATTTATTGTCGCTCGATTACAATACCGAAAATATGATCGACGATGCGTACAATCGTATCATTCAACAAAATCATATAATATATAATATATAAATAAATCTATATTAATATATATGATGATATATAATCTAATAATAATATATATATATATATATATATATATATATATATATTGATATAATATATACAGTTAATATTCAAACATGTGATGAGAAAATCCAATTGCGCGACCTAAATCCCGAAACCCCGCTTCATTGAGTTATAATTATTCCTCGCGTTTTATCTTACGTGACTTAAATTGAAAACTTTATATTTTCGATAACTTTTTATAATCGGTAAGTTTCTATTTTTAGAAAGTTACTATTTTGGAAAGTTACTATATTTAGTAAGTCTCGTTATCAAATTATATTTATAATAATATTAATTCACCTCGTTGAATCCTCGACGTTCAACATGGTCATCATTTACTCATATCGTTATTATTTTTATATATTAACTACAGTTATCGAATTTTTAGAATCTGACACGTTCGTATCCATCGTTAGAGGAATCTAAAATTCTTACTCGTAATATTACTAATGTTTTTATTATTTTTAATAAGCAATTCGACAATTTATCGTGTTAACGCCGTTGACTTCGAAAGTCAACGCTAGACTAATGTTTGACTTTTATACTAATATTTATTTTTACCCCGAAAATCTGACCCGCGCTAAACGCCCTCTAAAATCACATTTTCACGATTACGGACAAAAAAGAAATTTTATGGAGAACGATATCCGGAACAACTTTTTAGTATTACCGAGACCTGAATCTTGACAGAAAATAGACCAAAATGCCCTTTTTTCAATTTTCTGCGGAAACTTGTATTTTTAATAAAACCGCAGCGTTTGACCATCGTTTTGACCCCGATATATCACATTTTTCGTGACTTTTGAACCAAAAAGAGATTTAATGTAAAATGTCATTCGACAACTTTCCATGTTCGCCGGAAGGACCGAAACGGACTCGAAAGTGCCCAAAATAGCTGTCGAAAATCAGATCAGCAACCAAAATAAGCTTAAATAGCTGATTGAAATTTTTAGTTTTTCTAAACTTGTTTTCGCCGTAACTTCTTCGTTATAAGGAGTTACGGGACGTTCAAATTATCGAAACGCTCGTAAAAGTACCCTCTACAATATTATCCAACCAAAAATAAGATTTTACAAAATCTCAGACCTCGTTTTCCGTGTTCTATTTTCTGCTCGAAAATACCTTTTACAAAATGCGCCAAAACCATTTTTCAATACAAAAACTCATTCACAATATATCCAAAATGGTTTATAAACTATACCCAACTCGCTCAATCATCCAATAACCAAATCTAACTACTCGGCGCAAGATCATAGCGATACCATCACATGCATAATTCAAAATCATTCAATAAACGGAAACAAACAAAATGAAAATAAAAAGAATGCTTACAATGCTATAACAAGCAAGATCGGACTCGATTAAACTCGTCTTGTCCTCCTTTTGTGTCTAGCCGAACTCGAACCAACCCCAAAACACTAAACCCGCAACTTTTAAACAAAACCCACTTCGAAATATCACTAATCTAACCATTTTAAATTAAACTCATCAACATCGAAAACTTATTAAATCAAACCCGAACTCCATAACTAGAAAATACTCATTGCGTGTGAAATTTTATTGGATAGATGCGTAGGAAATGACGAGGGGATTCGGAAAATATAGGTTGATCGGAATGCATGTGACTTTTTCCGGCGACGCGGCGGTTTCTGGTGACCGGAAAACTTTTCCGGTGGTGGTTTCCGGCCGAACTAGGTGAAGGGGAGAGGTGGGAGACAAATTTTTCTAAAAGAGAGTTATAAATGTGTGTATGCTTTTTTATAGAGATTTGGTTTGGCCATTTGACACAAATGGTCCTCCCCTCTTTTCTCTTTAATTTTGACACACACATAACATATTATTAAATAAAAAACGACAACCGTGTCGCGGATCTCACTTCCGAGACATTTTATTTTCCGTCTCACTTTTATTGGTTTAAACATTTAATAAAAAGTATACATTTTAAAACACGAATCCGGCTCAAGACAAGGAACAAAATGACGACATTCATAAAAATAATAAATTTACGATCTTAAAAATAATAACGAGTCGCGTCGTAAATTTTTACGATACTTAAAACGATTAACGAACGCGCGGTCAAACGTTGACTCGCGAAACGTCAAAAATAAATATTTTAAATTTCCGTTCGTAATAAAATACGAAAATAATTTATTTTACGGATGCCCCATATGTCAAAGATCTCACAAACTTGAATTGCATTTTGAGGCATTTCATCACGTTGCGAGATTTTGCCTTGACATTGACAAGCGTTACACCGTGTGACTAAGTCATGGGCATCTCGGTAAATAGTAGGCCAAAAGAAACTAGCATCAAAGACTTTTTAGTGGTGTAGTTGGCACCATGATGTCCCCCGGTGGGTCCATTATGGCAAGCGGTGAGGATATCAACGGCTTCTTGGCCGTAAACACACCGCCTAATCATTTGATCCGCACAAATCTTAAACAAATAGGGGTCGTCCTAAAAATAATGCTTAACATCTTTAAATAATTTTTTCTTTTGTTAGGACGACATCCCTTTAACAATAAAATTCCCCGCATGGTAATTTACAATGTCGGCAAACCATGGGGTACTTGTATCACCACGAAAGGTAACCATCCCAAGTGTCTAGAGAGGAAATGCTTTTGTAATTTCCTTTTTCTTAAGACCACTTTGATGGTGGGTTTTCTAGTCTTGATAAGTGGTCGGCCGTGAGATTCTCCGCTCCTTTTTTATCACGAATTATAACAACAAATTCTTGGAGTAGGAGAATCCATCGGAGCAATCTCGGCTTAGCATCTTGCTTAGCGAGAAGATACTTAAGATCCGAGTGGTCCGTATATACTATGGTCTTAGACAAGACTAAGTAAGGCCAGAATTTCTCGAAAGCATATACCACGAGTAATAATTCTTTTTCCGTAGTCATGTAATGTGCTTGAGCATCCGTCATGGTCTTACTAGCATAGTGTATAGGCTGAAAATGTTTGGTCTTTTGTTGCCCCAAGACTGCACAAACAGCATAATCACTAGCATCACACATAATTTCGAATGGTAGGTCCCAATCGGGGGTAACTAAAATCTTGGCTTTAGTTAACTTCTTTTTAAGTATATTAAACGCTTCAATACATTCTTTTGAGAAAACAAACGGAGTTTCTTTTTCAAGAAGATGGGGTCATCGGCCAGGCAATTTTAGAAAAATCTTGGATAAATCGACGATAGAACCCAGCGTGACCTAAAAAAACTTCGAACACCTTTAACGGTAGTTGGATGAGGGAGTTTAGCTATAACATCAACTTTAGCTTTGTCGACCTCAATCCCGGACTTTGAAATTTTATGTCCTAAAACAATGCCTTCTTTTACCATAAAATGGTATTTCTCCTAATTTAGAACTAAATTAGTGTCTTCCCACTGTTTTTGCATTTTTTCTAAATGGGAGAGGCATGACGAGAAAGAATCCCTAAAGACTGAGAAATCGTCCATGAAGACCTCCATTGTTTCCTTGATCATATCGTGGAAAATGGCCATCATGCACCTTTAGAACGTGCCCGGAGCATTACATAAACCAAAAGGCATACGACGGTAGGCAAACGTCCCATAAGGGCAAGTGAAGGTGGTCTTATCTTGGTCTTTTGGGTCAATAGGTATTTGAAAATATCCGAAAAACCATCAAGAAAACAATTGTATTCATTTCCCGCGAGTCTCTCAAGCATTTGGTCCATAAACGGTAACGGAAAATGATCTTTACGGGTGGCATCATTT
>BQNB010034812.1:0-17144 GCA_026074375.1 Tanacetum coccineum
ACATCATGGAACCTGGTAATGTTTCTTTATTATGTTTTGATATTATTATTATTGGTTACAAATGTTTTATTATTATGTTGAGTAATATTAATATTTATTTATTTATTTTTGTTTGTTGATGTGATCAATGGCTCCTCCTGAACGTTACAAATTTAAGCGTACGCTAAAATGCTCACCAGCGGAGATGAAGAGGATTGAGGAAGCAAAACGCCAACGTTTAGCACAAGAAGCAGAAGCAGCAACTGGTGAGATGATTGTCATTATATTATTCTATTCCGTCTGCAGCTCATTTATTGTTTTTTGGGTTCATTTAATTCATAGGTATCAAACGCCAACATCTTATTGCTTATTCGGCCCATGATTGTTGACCCCCAACTGCGATGGACTGTGCCCCGTGGATCTTAGTCAGCCATTTGTTTGTGGTAACTGTTTTTGATGATAGCACCATTTTCACCAATTAGACATTTCTTTTCTAAATTTAAACCTTTTTTATAGATGTCCCCCCACCCTCATTCCAGAGGTATTTGGATACTTACCATGAACGTAGAGCAGCAGCCGTCGCAGCTGCAGAAGCAAGAAGGCAAGGCGTGAGTTTCTAACTCATTCTATCACTTATTTTTCACCACAAAACTACTTATCTATTTCACCTCTTCGTCATCAACTCTTACAAGCTGGATGTTTAAAAACAATTTTACTTATCAGTTGTCTAATACTTTTACAGCCCCTCGCCCATGTATCTTTATAGACCCACAGATGAAGCTGATGCTTTGCAGAGAACATGAAGCAGCATTAGCAGCAGCAACTGGTGAGTGATCTGCCAACAGTTTTTATGCTGGTTTTGTTGGTTGGTCGATTACGTAATACATGTATCTGTTAATGTATGGTCAATACTCAATAGCATGAATTTTGTAAATTCACCCGTAGGGCAAATTACTCTTTTCATATAAGTAACCAAGTCCTCAAATACTCAAACTAAATTTAAGTGAACTTGTTTCTTAAAGTTGTAACTAAACTATGGTCATGTTATTATTGTTCTTATTGTGTCGGTTGCTTGATGATGTTTGTGCTGGTTATTTAATAGGTACCAAAAGTTCAAGCTGAATGCGTAGGAGCTGGTCTTAAGCGTCCCTGTGATGATTCAAACTCTGGGACAACAGATTCATCAGAAACTCATGCTGGTAATGTGGCTCTATAACTTACTAGTAATTCATAAACACCCTCTTAAAGTGGTTTTTGCCTTTTCACTGTTTGCTTACCAGTGTCAATCAAATATATACAATCATAGAACAGCAAGATTTTATGTTTGCTGTAAAAACTTTGGCACTGGAACCTTTTCAAATCAGGTAGTATATAGCCAAAATCTATTTCTCGCACTTTTGTTTGGGTTGTTACATGTATGGAGATTCTTGCATAAGTGTCATAATCTAATCAAAGTTGGGGCTGTCTCGGTAATTCTACATTTAGAAAAAAAAAATCGCATGCTGTGATTGTGAAACAATTTTGACTCATGAGTATAAACTTTTAACTCAAATTAACAGTTTAGTTGAATTTCTTTGGCTTATATATTATTGTATTTTTGTGTTGGTTATCTAACAGATTCCGATTTATTTGTGGCGGATTACTCGTCGTTGGAAGTACCCTCTCCCAAGCTCGTTCACGAGGATCCAAATCCTACAACTGCTTCTGGTGACAATTAAATACCACTTCGTTTATGGTTCTAGAACTTGTTAAGTTTGTCTGTAAGTTATCCCCATGAGGATAATATCCCCACGGAGGTTCACCTGCGCCGACTCCGGGCTATCCAAAAGGATAGTCGCCTTGGGATTAGTCGGCTCGCAATGTCGAGTCGGAAACCCAAGTATACCAGCAAGTTTTGGGTATAGTTGAAAGCCAATATAATCATCAAGTTCCCACAAATTTAAAATCAACCAACCAAACCTAATTTAACATTCAATTCATCAAAGTAATCATCAACAATTGTCATCTTCATCAATTATAAACTTCAGTTTGATCAAATTCGTCATCATGTTCATTCGTCATTTTGGTCCCGCTCTTCCTTGGCGGAATGATATACCATCGCCGCCACCAACGTAACGGTTTTAGTGATGGTGGTAGCGGAGGGAAGAGGACGGTTGAGGCTACTACAGATGGGTTTGAGCAGTGGAGGGCTAAGAAGAATGGCAGCGGTGGTGGTGAGGCGAATGGGCATAGGTGAAGATATTTCTATTAGCTTACGCGTTTATATTGTGATTAGTTAGATACGTACATATATTATGTTGATGACTAGTTATGATTATAAAAATGTTAGCTGATTATATTGTGTTAGACCTATGCATCAATGATGATATTATAGATATTGCTATAGTTAGGTTCAGTTAGCAGTTAGTATATGTTCAGTGGTGACTTTGAAGTTGCGTTTAGTGATTTGGTTTTATAGAGTATGATGATCCTAGCGATAGTTGATTATTATATTGTGATTACGCTGATAAGAAGTTGTTATGAACTTATGATTATGAATATCAATTATCTGATTCGATTGCGAATACCGTGTTGTATTTATGTATTGATGATGATATTAAGATAGCTTACAGGATCTAGGTAGTAATTTAAGTATATGAGTTGTGTTTAGTGATTAGGTTCGTAGAGTATATGACGACCGTGCTATGTGTAATATGATGTATGGTTGCTGATTGAACGTGAATTCAAGATGCGTGATGTTGTGGTTTATACTTTAGAATTTGGATCTGAATGAAGCATGTGGAAACATATGCTGGCTTTTAAAAGTAAAGTTATATTATAGGGGATACAGTTGCCGAGCTTCTCTTGTCAGAGATGAGTTGAGAGGCTTCTTATATTTTTCAATAAAAAAGTAGTCATATTTAGTTCATTCAGTAATGTAGAGATCAAAATTAGTTGTATTTGCGTTAAGCTAGGCTACTGCTGTTCTTGAAAGCTTTAGTTTCTTGCAGGTTATGATGAGATAGGTGAGTTTATGAACTGAACTGTCTTTTATAACAAGCATGCTTGACAGTTGACCATGGTATAGACATGGTGAAAAAAACTTGCAATGGTGAGTTTATGACAGTTGACAGTTGACAGTTGACAGTTGACCATGGTATAGACATGGTGAAAAAAACTTGCAATGGGTCGAAACTGTATATCTAGACTATAGAAAGAAAATGATTAACTAGTCCACAGGATTCAGTAAAATTGTTCATTTGTGTGTAGAGCAATTGAGCAGTGAACTCGAGTTCAATGGTTAAGTAACACAGGGATCAAAACTCATGCCATCAGTTATGAAGAAAAACTTGTATGCACCAAGACTTTTCCAAATAGTATGAATAGTATGAATAGTATGAATAGTATGAATAGTATGAATAGTATGAATAGTATGAATAGTATGAATAGTATGAATAGTATGAATAGTATGAATCAGTGATTGTTTATTGTATGGACAAAGATTGTTGCTCTAAAGAGAAAATTGAATGTGAAATGCATCCTAACAAGTGGCAGGTGGATCATAACCTTTTATCAACTGAGTTAGCTTATTCAGACTATTGATGGAATCACTTATGCTGATTGAATCATTGACATGCTACGGAGGCAGAGATATCAAGATAGAAAGTGTAAATAGCATGCATCATGTTGCGTCCCGACGATACGAGTATATCAATTATGCAAGTAAGTTTGTAAGTTAAGGTTGTTATAATTACAACAGACTTAGAGTGACCAGTAATAGAAGCCCTTGTATCAAGCTGTGGGAAGTTCTCACTCAGTAGTTGTGGTAGTTCCTTGTCTACCTTCTATTAAATCATTTGTCGTCACCTTCTTTCACATTTTTATTTTCCCAAGACCAACTACTGGGTTTGAAGTATAATTTTTAAATTTATTGTTTTGATTAACAGTAAGTTAAAATGTTTTGTGGTTAGGGGTGTCAATAATCTCGACCTCCGAATAAGGATAATCGGGTCGGGTTACTCGGGTCAATCGGGTCAACCAAAATATGAAATAGGGTCGGGTATCGGGTTCTAAATACTTTGTGTATTCGGTTCGGGTCAACTCGACTGACCCGAGTTAGATTTTTTTTTCCTAATCTTTGTTTAAGTGAAAGGCCAAATTAAATGGTCCATGTTGTAAACTTAGCCCAATTCCCATTCAATTTGCAAGTATTTGCCTATTGTGGTACTGATATGGATTACTGGTGACTTTGTTGGTCTGCAAATCTGTTACAAGGTTTGCTATACTACATATATAATTTATTGCATCATATTCATAGTGTTTGTTACATGATCTGCAACTCTGCAATAAGCATTACTACAGGAGTAAAAACTAAAAAGAATACGTGGATGTAATGACTGAATTAGTGTCTCATTATTAACTAAACATCTTCTATAAGCATGACTACATGAGTAAAAAGACTGTGGACTTATGGTTTGTTATTAACTCGACATCTTCTATAAGCATTTTTTAACTACTAAGTCTAAGAAATCAAGTTCTGTGATTTTTTAAATGGCGCATACCCGAACCTTACTTGACCCAACCCGATTTGACCCGAACCCGACTACCTACATGTAATGGTACTACTTTTCTTGAATTTTTGCTGTCATTTTTTCAAGCTAAACAAACTGTGTATGGTGCTACGTGAAGATATAGTTAATGTTTAAATTTCAGATGGGTTTAATGCTTACTAATTCACATGGAACTTGTCAAACTTATAATGTTTTAGTAATTTATTCAGATGGTTTTAAAGCTTACTATTTGAGCATGTCAATTTATTTTTTGTTAATTCTATAGGCCCATAAAAGAATTGTCATGTTTGAAGCTTGGAAGGATCTAGAGGCGAAGAACATATGTCCATCTAGTTTTGGTAAATGTAAGATATGAAGAACGCAGGGCAAGGATACGTACTTGTGATGTGTTATGTGCAAGGATATGAACACTTATTTAATTTTTCTATGTTAGGATCCTAAATATATTTATTGATTGTGAATATGCTATTAATGTATCTGATATATGGTTCTCCAATAGAAATATGTTAACATTTGGTTATGTTATTTGGCCAAGTTGTAGTTCTCGTTTCACAACAACGGGATTTTGCGCATTCAGAAACAAGTAGTGATATCAACAAATTTTCATTTCTTTTCATTGTTATTTGCAAAGCATGCTTCTAACTGAAACAAGTTGTGATATCAGTAAGCGTATCTTCACTTGTATCTTCGTATTCTCACTCTTATCTAATTTAAAAGGTAAGTATATTTGTTTGTTTTTTAAATATCACAAGTGATATTAGACATTAAATTTGTTTATGAAATATCACAAGTGATATTAACATTTGGTTATTATGCTATTTGGCCAAGTTGTAGTTCTCGTTTCACAACAATGGGATTTTGCGCATTCAGAAACAAGCAGTGATATCAACAAAAAAAAAAAAATTCATTGTTATTTGCAAAGCATGCTTCTAACTGAAACAAGTTGTGATATCAGTAAGTGTATCTTCACTTGTATCTTCGTTTTCTCACTCTTAACTAATTTAAAAGGCAAGTATATTTGTTTGTTTTTTAAATATCACAAATGATATTAGACATTAAATTTGTTTATGAAATATCACAAGTGATATTAGACATGTCATATAAATTAATGCAACACTTGTTTGGTTTTGAGAATACGTCGAGTTTTTATTTTCATAGTTTGCTTCCTTTTTATTTGTTGGGAATAAAGGCATCTCAAGTTAATACTGCTGACTGAAGAAACTACTGCTGCTGAAGATTAGAAGAAATAGTTTAAGTCATTAGTACTGCTAATGTAATAGTTAGTACTGTCAGTACAAAGTGTTAGTACTGTCAGTTTAATTAGTACTGTTAGTTATGTAGTTAGTACTGTTAGTATAAATAGTTAGTACTACTAAAGTGATATGCATGAGATATATTAGGAATAGATATGCATTGATCACTTGACGCGTTTTGTAAGCCCATTAGGGTTTCCTTGGTGTATAAAGGAACCCTAAGGCATAGATCTAGATATCAGTTTTCACATTAGTTTTTCATATTAGTATTCATAGATTGCATAGCAATCATAGTTAGTATTCATAGCTATTTTGTAATTAGTATTCAATATATTGAAAGTTTAGCAAAGATTTTGTTTTACTGTTTCATTGTTCTTCTTAGTATTTTCAAACTAGATTCTACATAGTTTGTGATATTCTCAATCTTAGTTTATACTATAGTTGTCTTGGATCTATCTAATATAACTAAGCTTTAACATGCTAAGTAAGATATGTCAAGAAGGGATCAACAAGTGGTATCAGGGCTTGTTGAGAAACTTTGAATAAGAAGAACACTATATCTACACAAGATCTCATAATCAAAGAGAAGATGGAATCACAGTCAGAAACTACCCAAACAGTGTCTGCACTAAAACTTCCAGTACTCAAAACTGGAGATTATGATCTATGGAGCATGAGAATGGAGCAATATCTTACTCACACTGATTATGCTTTTTGGGAGGTTATTGTGAATGGTGATGCACTTGCTATTGCATTAGCTAGTATTGAAGGTCCCATTCCTCCCAAAACTGCTAAACAAAAACTAGCAAGAAAGAATGAATTGAAAGCAAAAAGCACTTTGTTGTTGGCCATTCCTGATGAGCACCTATTAAAGTTTCATGGAATCAAGGATGCAAAGACCCTATGGGAAGCTATCAAGACCAGGTTTGGAGGCAATAAAGAATAAAAAAAATGCAGAAAACCATTCTGAAGCAGCAATATGAGAATTTTACTGCATCAAAAACTGAAGGACTGGATAAAACCTATGATAGGTTTCAGAAACTCATCAGCCAGTTGGAAATTCATGGTGAAGTTATCTCTCAGGAAGATGCAAACCTAAAGTTGCTGAGAAGTCTACCATCAGCTTGGATCACTCATACCTTGATTATGCGTAACAAATCTGATCTAGCAATGTTGAGTATGGACGATTTGCACAACAATTTGAAGGTGTATGAAGCTGAGAGTAAAAGCCAATCTAGCTCAAGCTCAAACTCTTAGAATGTGGATTTTGTATCTTCATAAAACACTAGCAGTACTAATGAAGCAGTTAATACTGCTCATGATGTTTCTACTGCTAGTTCACAAGGAAAACTTTCTTCCTCAACTTATGTTGATGATGTCATGTTTTCCTTCTTTGCTAATCAATCTAATAGTCTACAATTAGACAATGAAGATCTGGAGCAGATTGATACTGATGATCTTGAAGAGATGGATCTCAAATGGAAGGTGGTCATGCTTACCATGAGGGTGAAAAGATTCATAAAGAAGACAAGAAGGAATCTGAATTTCAATGGCAAAGAAACTGTTGGCTTTGATAAGATAAAGGTTGAATGTTACAACTGCCACATGAGAGTTCACTTTGCTAGAGAATGCAGGGCACCAAGGAATCAGGGGAATAGAAATGAAGATAATACAAGAAGGGTTGTACAAGTGGAGACTCCTGAAAATGCCTTGGTGGTTACTGATGGGATGGGTTATGATTGGAGCTATCAAGCTGAAGAAGGACCCACAGACTTTGCTCTAATGGCCCATTCATCTTCAAGTTCATTCAGTTCATCAAGCTCAGACACTGAGGTACATACTTGCTCTAAAGAATGTTTGCAATCTTATCAATCTCTTCAAAAAAAAGTTTGATCAACAACGTGAAGCTTTTAATAAATCTAATCTAGAAATAATAGGATATCAAATGGGATTAGAATCATTAGAAGCCAAAATAGTTGTTCATGAAAAGAATGAAGCTGTTTATGAAGAAAATATTGCATTTTTGAAATATGATGTCCAGGTTAAAGATATTTCTATCAAAGACCTTAAAAATTAGTTAGAAGAAGCTTTAAAAGAGAAAGATGATTTGAAACTTAAACTTGAAAAATGTAAAGAATCATAAAAGAATCTAACTAAACTGATTAACAGTCAAATAAGTGCTAAAGACAAGACTAGTCTTGGTTATGATGGTCAAATGAATGAGAGTGAATTGAATAATATTCAGATGAATAAGAGTGAAATGGTTCATAGTGTGTTTAACAGTAGAGAAAGTGATGAGGATGATAATCCAGTAAATGATAGATTCAAAATAGGTGAAGGGTTTCATACAGTTCCCCCTCCCTACACTAGGAACTACATGCCCCAAAGACCTGACTCTTTGATGGGTTAATGTTAAATGATTTTGACTTATCCTTTGCTGGGTTAAATGATTCTGTCTTTAAGTCTAAAGTTAGTGAAACTATAACTAGTAAGGATAGTTTGGAAAAATCTAAAACTATTAGGTCTAGTGCTCCTCTCATTGAAGATTAGGAGTCTGATAGTGATGATGACTATGTGATTAGACCTTCAGCTGTTCAAACAAAACCAAAGTTTACTAAAATCAATTTTGTCAAATCTGGTGATAATGTGAAATTTGTTAATAAGGAAAACACACATAGGCAAGCAGAGTACCTTAGGAAAAGTCATAGTCCAAGGAGTAATAGAAAAAACATGAATGGAATGATGACTCAGAAACTAGGGAATGGTTTTAAGTTTATAAAGAAAGCTTATTTTGTGTGTGGGAGTTTCAACCATTTAATCAAAGACTGTGATTCTCATGATAATAAAATAGTGGAAAAACTAGTGTTGAATAAAAATGGAAGGGTTACTGGTCAAAGGGAAATTAGACCAATATGAAACAATGCTCAAAGGGTAAACCACCAAAATAAATTGACTCACCTACATCCTAAAAGGAATTTTGTTCCAGTTGCAGTCTTAACAAAGTCTGGACAAGTACTAGTTAATACTGCTAAGCAAAGCTTCCCAAGAGCAGCAGTATCAAATAGTACTGCCAGATATGTTAATACTGCTGTAACTAGACCAACTATGAATAGTGCAAAACCAAGTTCAAATGTTTTCATAAGTCACAATCATGAGTTAAGAGGACTTTTAATCAAAGAACATCACCTAAATACAGTGATTTAAAAGAAAAAGTTTATACTACTAAGGTAAACAATGTAACTACTACTGGGCCAAAAGCAGTAGTTAGTGCTGTTCAGGGATATGAGGAAAATGCTGTTAAGTCCTCAGCATGCTGGATTTGGATACCAACAAGACATGTTATTAACCATATCTCCAAAGACAGTGGATCATGCATGCTTAAAAGATTTGACTATGTTGATCCATAAGGCAGACTCAAGTCAGCAATGGCTTGGATCCCCAAGAGAAACTAATTCTCTTATTTTGAGTGCAGGGTAATCCACAATATGCTTTAAAGGATCAAGGGATTTTTAACAGTGGATGCTCTAGGCATATGACTGGGAACAAGTTCTACCTCTCAGATTATCAAGACATTGATGGTAGATTTGTTGCATTTGCAGGAAGTACAAAAGGAGGTAAAACTACTGAAAAAGGTAAAATTAGGATTGAGAAATTAGACTTTGAAGATGTATACTTTGTAAAGGAACTTAAGTTTAACCTTTTCTATGTCTCACAAATGTGTGACAAGAAAAACAATGTTTTTTTCACTAAGACTGAATGTCTTGTTCTATCTCCTGACTTTAAGCTACTTGATGAAAGTAAAGTATTGCTTAAAGTTCCTAGACAGAACAATATGTACAGTTTTAATCTAAAGAATGTTGTTCCTTCAGGAGGTTTGACTTGTTTATTTGCAAAGGCTACAATAGATGAGTCTAATTTATGGCATAGGAGGCTTGGTCATATAAACTTTAAAACTATGAACAAACTTGTGAGGGGAAACCTTGTTAGAGGTTTGCCTTCAAAGCTTTTTGAAAATGACCATACATGTGTTGCTGCTTTGTATTACTGTGTAGTATCGGATAATAACTAAAGGACAAAAATGAAGCAAATATAAAAAAAAACCAAGCATCGAGATTGGAAAGAGCATGAAAGTCAAAGTTCAAAGTCAAATTCAAAGTGATGAAGCCAAAAATGAGAAAATCTTAAATGGGCCAACCTGCACCCATCTAATGGGCCGGGGCAGCCCATTAAGCATATTGAAGATAAAGGCTTAAAAGACCTAAGCCTTTT
Source organism: Tanacetum coccineum (assembly GCA_026074375.1). Classification (NCBI taxonomy): domain Eukaryota; kingdom Viridiplantae; phylum Streptophyta; class Magnoliopsida; order Asterales; family Asteraceae; genus Tanacetum; species Tanacetum coccineum. The sequence continues at coordinate 10,052 of BQNB010034812.1, forward strand.
AATACAAAAAAGCCCAATTTCTACTTACAGGCCCAACCATATGCGTTAAGTCCATACACTTAGTCCCTAAACCATTTACCGTTAGTATACCACTTTACACTGTTGAGTCCTTAACATAACAAGCCGTTAACCCACAAATCAATTAAAATATAAACAAAACCAAAACCTGCCAAATCACTATTCCCCTTTCCCCTCCAAAATACCCTGCACCATGACAAACCCTTTCAACCCCACTCTTTAATCTCCCCCCCCCCAACCCAGAGAGGACAGGACTCCACAATGGCAATCCTAATGAAGGATTATTGGACAAAATCAATCAAGGGTTGCTATGAGAGATCAAAGAAGCACAAGTGGAAATCAAAGGCTAAGATTGAAGGCTTGGAGAACACTCTCCCATCCCTCTCACAGAAGAAACACACCTCAAGACCTAGATGCTTCTCAAGACTAATATAAATAGGGCCATTAGGGCAGCATCTTAAGTAGTTTTTTTAGTTTTTAATAGCTTATTTATTGTATTTTTCAGCTTATCTTAGTTTAAAATCAGGTTATTGTAACTTTTCTTTAAGTATTGTAAACGTTTTAAGTATTAATGAAATTTTGAGTTTTTATGTTAACATCTGTTTTCCTTATTTTAATGAATTAATATGTTTGAAAATGGTCTAATAAGTTAAATAAGCTCTTGTATTAATTGTTTTATTAAAAGCCTTACAAACGGTTAAGTGTTTAAGAAAGTTCATCAAACAAATCCACCCTCAAAGTACCACAGCTTATTTGGAAGAAAAACCAATTCTGGAAGGGCTTTTAAGACCACACTAGCTTATCTATAATAAGCTAGAGCTTGTTGAATAGCTCTAAGAGCCTTTTATACCCTTGTTTAAGCAAAGGGCCTTGTAAGTTTTCATTTTTCCATTTCCAAGCTTATTTACTGTTTGCTTATTCTATTGCTTATTTTACTGCTTAATTCTGCTTATTTATGCTTATTATTATTGTTTATTGCTTATTTATGCTTACTTGTTGTTTAGATATCTTTTGTTCAAGCTTTTCATTAAAACTGTCAATTTTAGCTTAATACTGCTTAATCTGTTAGCTTATTTATAAGTGCTTTTCAGTTGTTTCAACTTGCTTAATAAGCCTAAACATTGCTTGTTTGTCATCTGTTTTTAATAATCTTGGCTTATTTCAGTTTAAATTAGCTTTAAAATGGATTTTAAAAAGTTAAAGGAGTGTTTGGGTTAAGAGGCAAAATGGGTCAAAAAGGGTACAAAACTGTTTTGGGTCACTAAGCCAACTTTAACAAGTTCTTTTAAGTTGTTTTAATCTGTTTTAAAAAAGTTTTTAAAGTTTAAAATCAAGTTTTAAGGTGTTTCATACAAGTTCTTAGAATTTGTGGTTTTGAAATTTGTTCAAACTGTTTGAATTTGATTCTTGCTTAAAGATTGTTTTAAGGTTCTGTTTATGGTTCATTTAGTGTCTAAATGCAGTAGTAAAAAAGGGGTTAGTTAAGTGTTTATTATCAAGTGTGGTTTTGGTATTGTAAATCTGTCAAGTGCATTTTTTAGTTTTTAAGTTTAAAAAGCTATTTTTCAATCACTAATTTAGCTTAGTTAATGTTAATTTTAGGATTTAAAATTGATAGCATAAGTTTTTTGGTATTATAGCTTAATTCATGTGCCTTATGTTTGGTCTTATTTTTAGCTCAAAGTGGCATTTTTCATTTAAAAATTGTTAGTTTTGCCTATACCTAATTGCTTCTAAGTCCCTTTCTAGCTTATTTTATTTGCTTATTTTTGTTCCCTAGTGCTTATTAGGGTCTAGTAATAATCTTTTTTTTGAACTTATTTGTTTTTCCTTGTTGCTCATTAGGTCTAAAAAGCTAAACAGTTAGCTCTTTAGTCACTTAGTTTTAAAAAGTCTAAACTGTCACTTAAGTTAGCTTATTTCTAGCTTATCTTTAAGTTTTGTAAAAAAATTCTTTTTAAAAGTTTGTTATATTTTAGCTTTTTAAAAAGAAAAATTAAAAAAAAGTTTTATTAAAAAGGGAAGCCACGGGGTTCGAACCTGTGACCTCCCCATTTCTCATAACATACACCTTAACACACACTCCCTCAACTGTCTGCCCTTGGGACTTTTTCATTTATTACTTCACAAAACTTTTCTTTTATCACATTTTTTAGCCATTTAAGCTTTATAGCCCTTTTAGCTTATTAATAGCTTATTTTAATAAGTTGTTTGAACCAATTTATTTTTCTTACGCTTAGAATTGTTAGAAGTACTTTTCATAAAATTTTTAGCTTTTTCCAAATTCGTTTAGTATTTTTAATTAATTTTTTAGATTAAATTAGTTTTTAATTCATAATAAATAAAATAAAAGTCAAAAAAATATAATTTTTTTAAAATTTTCTTTTATCATTTAGGACCTTTAAAAATTAAATTTGCTTTTGTAAGGTTAAAATTTGATAGTTTAGGTTTTCGAGTCGTTTTGTTTTTTGATTCACCGTTATCGTTTTTAGTTTAAATCCTTAATTGCTTTCGTTTTTAGCTTGCCTTTATTTGTTTTTGCATGTTATTTGTAGAACTAGAATTCATAACCACTTTAGCTTGATTACATTCTTGCCAAAGGGTTTGTCAACGAGTTCCCAGACTTGGAGTTTGTCAAACTGATGAAGCTCTTCCTGTATTGCTTATATCCATGCAGATTCAGCCATTGCTTCCTTAATATTTTTCGGTTCAGCTGTACACACGGTGAGTGCGAACATACATATTTCAGGATTTGTTGCAAGTTGTCGTCTTGTTTGCACTGGCCTGGATGGATTTCCACGAACTTGAGTTAACGAGTAATCTTTTGTCCATTGGTATTTGGAATCTTAAGGTTGATTGAAGGTATGCATATGTGAATTACCAATATTGCATGAGGAAGACTCAGCAACTTCTTGTACCGGTGTACAGAAAGGATTGGTAAATTCTGCTTGATCATCGTTGTTTTCTTCAGCATGAACAATTGTAGGAGTTGATGGTTTTGATGTAGGTGGTGTGTCTTGTGGAGCAGAATTGTCGTTGGGAGAAGAAGACTTGTTGACACGTGAAGTACCCGCGTTGAAATATTCATCGTATAAAGGACCGAAAAGAAGATCCAACTCTTGTTGTGATGGAACTGATGTATCTGCTGAAGGAGAAACATTTTGTAGTTGAGGGACGGGGTCAGAGTTATCATAATCTGACGCCTTTTGTTGTTGAGGAATGAGGCCTGAAGTGGCATTAGCAACAGACGTCTCAGACATCTCTTTGATCTCATCAAATCGGAGATGTATAGATTCAACTATCAATCTTGTTCTCTTGTTGTAGACGCGATATCCCTTTGACTGAGTGGAGTATCCCACCAAAATGCACGGATCCCCTTTTTCTTTCATCTTATCCAAATTTTCACCATCTCTGGTTAGGTAACAAGTGCAACAAAAAATGTGAAGGTGTTTAATTGAAGGTTTTCTGTCATTAATGATGTGATATGTCATTTTCTTATGTTTCGGGATGATGATAGATCTGTTTTGAGTATAGCATGCGGTTGCAATTGCTTCAGCCCAAAAGAATAAAGGAAGTTTAGAAGCCGAAAGCATCGTTTGAGAAGCCTCAACGAGAGTACGGTTTCGGCTTTTGTCTTTCGACAACGCAGTTTTCGTTCATGGTGTTCGAGGTGTAGAAGTTGCTTGCTAAATTCCTCTCTTCTTTAAAGAATTGCATTAAGTGTCTTATTTTAGAACTCATCATTGCCTCTGTTACGTGCGAAAAGAAAATATGGGGTTGAAGATTTCTTTGTATAGTGACGAAAGTCTTTTAAACTTCTAGTGTGTTTATCCTTGGAACGTAGTAAGTGTGCTCCAAAGTTATATTGGAGTAGTCATCGAATATTCCAGAATATATCTTTCATTTTGCTAGCAACGCATTAGACCACTACGTTCCATTATGTTGGCAAATTTAACGTCCTTTTTGAATTGGGAACAGGTTTAGAATTGAATGAACTTCGTTTTGCTTTACTCTTCAGAGAGGAACATAGTTGTTCTTGACATACTTCAAGTTTTGGTGAACATATTACAACATCTTTCTTTGAAAGCAAGTTGATGTAGTCAAAGTTGAGATACGAAAGTTTTGATGCCAATACCCATGGCTTGAGTGGTGTATGCTTAGCCATAGACAGATTGGAGTTGATGAAGTTGTTTCTTGAAGAGATATTGTATAGGAGACCAGTTTCACGATTACCGGTTAGTACGTCGTTTCTGAAGATCTCTAACAATAACGTAGATTTCCAAAATCGCAAACTCCAAATCCGATATAGAATTGACAACCGAGATAAGATTGTGATGAGACTTCGGACGTAGTAAGTAAACCTTGTTGATTGTAATATTTCCTTGAACCAAATCTCTGTAACCAAGAATTGGAGAAAATTGATCATTGCCAAAATGAATGGTACCCAAATATTTTTCAACAAATGACTGCTGTGATAGATGCCCGTCTGTGCATTTGTGCATCAATAGTCAACAATGAATATGATGCGTTGTACAATCTGCAAGAGAATTAGAGGACGAAGAATACATGACTAAAGTGGGATCCTAAAAGTGTTTGTTGTGTGTTTTAAGACATTAGTTTACCTAGATACTTATCTATGGCAAACTAACTTAGTCACAACCTTTCATTCCTAAACTTTAGGTACCATTCTTTTTGTTTACGGAACCCATGTATTATACTGATGGGCATTGTTGTGCTTTTGTTAAGATTGCAAAAATTTACAAAAATTTGTCTAAGTGTTGAATCTGTGTGAGATGCCTTTTTCATGAAGCTTTTTAAGTGCTTATCTGAATTTTAAACTGCTTTTTCAATGTTGCTTATTGTAGCTTTTTGGCCAATCTTTTTAGTGGTATAAGCCACTAAGCCATAACGATCCTTTTGCTAGCTTATTTTTAAGCTAAAAAAGTCCCTCTTGACCTTTTTGCTTATCAGTTTTGGCCAAAAAGCTAATTTGCTTGTTTAGGCTTATTAGCTTATTGTTTTTGCTTATTCTAGGTTTAGTTTAGCTTATTAGGTTAGTTTAAGCCCAATTTAGCTTATTTCTTTCAGTTTAGAGCTTATTTAAGCTTATTTGCCTTGTAGCTTAAAATCTTTAAGTTTCATAGCTTTTTGATTAAACTACCATTCTAGCTTATTGTAGTTGCTTATTTTTGTTCTTAAGTGCTTTTTAGATATGCCCTTTTATCTGTCTTAGCTTATTTTGAGTTTTCATTTGTTTATTAGTGCTTAAAATTGCAAACAGTTAGTCATTTTAAGGGTTAGTGAAGTCAAGCTTAATCTGTCCCCTTTAACTGCTTATTGTGTGCTTATTTTTGGTTTATAAAAAAGGTTGTTTTGCAAAAGTTGCTTATTTTTAAGTGGTCTAAAAAGTTGTAAAAAATGGAAGGTAAAAAACGTTTGGGAATTCGGGGAAGCCAATGGTGAGCAGGACTCGAACCCGAGACCTCTACCCCAATTCAACCAAACGTTTTACACAACACACGCACTACCAACTTGCCCTTGGGTCTTTTTCGGTTTATGTTTGCACAATTAATTCTTTATAGTAGTTTTAGCCCGTTTGGTTTATAAGCCGTTTTTGGCTTATTTCATAGCTTATTTGATAAGCTGTTTTCCCTAGCTTATTTTTATTAGATTCCTCATTGTTCAATGTACTTTTGCTAAATTTTTCAGAATTTTTATAATTAGGTTAGTATTTTTAAACATTTAATTTCATTAAAATCGTTTTTAATTCATAAAAAATTATAAAAAAGCCAAAAAAATATAATTCTTTTTTAGAAAATTTTCTTTTAACATTTAGGACTTAGGAAAATTAGATTTGCTTTCGTAGGGTTAAATTTGCAAAATTTGATTTTTTAAAGAACAGGATTGAATCCCGTTCATGTTTCTAGTTTTCTTTGTTCTAGCTTTTTAGTCAATTAAGACTTATAAAAACCAAAAAGATCATTTTAGGACTTAATTTTGATAATTTAGGGTTTTTAGGTCGTGTTTTTGGATTCTCGGTTTGCGTTTTTAGTTAAGATTTGTTTTCCCTTAATTGTAATTAAGTTTTTGCCTTAATTTTCCCGTAGCTTTAGAAATCCAATCATAATCTTGTTTCATTCAAGCATTTATTATCAAAACGACTCTCGACTTTCAATTGCATTCCTCGTTGGGGATAACGACCCAAGAATCATACTCTCGGTTTACTACATTGAGAGATTTTTAATTCTTATCATTATATTTATATATTTATAAGTATTTTATATATTTATTTATTTATATTTATATTTTAAAGGGTATAATCAGAGTCAATTAGTTTTTGGCGCCGCTGCCGAGGAGGATTGTATATGATTGTTGAACCGTTTGACAATTTGTGTTTGAAGATCCTTCCGTGTGAAGTTATTTTGCTTATTTTCTTATAAAAAAAATATATGTTAGCCGTGATATTTAGTAAAGTGATGGTCATTAAACAATCCTGAGCCTTGTATAGGAAAACGTAGTTTTCGGGAGTTTAGTTAAGCTAGTTGGGCCTAGTTGTCGGGCTCAAGCCCATTTGTTCTATGAACCGGCCCAACACAAAGCCTACAAGAATAGTCCATCCTTGTAGCTATTTAAAGCCCTCTCCAAGTGTGGAGAGGGTGTTGCTTCTCATTTTTCTTTTGTGAAACAAGTAACCATTTTTCTTTGTTTTTACTTTCTCTCTCTAAAATCTATTTTTCTTATTTTTGTGTTTGAGGTGATGAAATGATATCCTAACAAGTGGTATCAAGAGCCAAGGTTGGGTTAAGTGATTTGTTTGTGGTAACTTTTTAGATTTTATTGTTTCGGCTTATTTTTTGTTGTTTTTCTATTCGATTTTTTTTTCCATTATATCGTTCATTATAATTTTTTTGTACAAGAATCTTGTGGTTTAGTGCTTGTAATTCGTTGAGGTTGTTTGTGCAAATCGCAAGGTCGGAAAGAAGCGAAGTTCGAACGAGTGTTTTTGTGTTTCGATCGAACGAGTGTTTTTAAGATTTGGATCGAACGAGTGTTTTTGTGTTTCGATCGAACGAGT
>BQNB010034812.1:24181-51338 GCA_026074375.1 Tanacetum coccineum
GAATTAGAGTTTCAGGTTCGGAATTATGAAAAGGAAATTGCTCACCTTAAGACCACATACAAAAACCTGTTTGACTCTATTTCTGTGACACGTGCTCAAACTAAATCAATAATTGACTCTTTGCAAAACAAATTACAAGATACGATCTATGAAAATGCTAAGCTAAGAGCCCAGTTATTTGATAAAGTTTCTAAACAAGTGGACACCACCAAAGGTACGAGTACGAATACTAAGTTTGCAAATCAATCAACCGAGAGGAAACCGTCTTTGCAACCCGTAAGAAAAAACCTTGTTGTGAGACAACCAAATGCATTTCAATCTGAACATACAACATCATCAAAAAATCGGGTTCCTCAAAAGGTTGATAAGACGAACGATTTGTCAAAACCAGTCACTTCAAACTCGGTACCCACATCACAAGAATCCAAAAATGTGATTGCCCCAGGAATGTTTAGGATTAATCCTTTCAAGCCTTCTAGGGAAGAAAAGTATGTCCCTAACAAAGTTAGAGCAAGCGTTAGGACAACTCCAATCACCGTTTCACAACCTCATGTCGTCACTAAGAAAGATGTTAATTCTGACTCAAATGGTTTATCTTCTACAGGAGTAGACAACACTGCTAAGACCAGAATGCCACAGCCTAAGGAGCAAAACAAAGAATGAAAGGGTCCCCTCTGCTCAAAGAGTAGTTGCAACAAGAATAAAGAAGGTTGAAGTAGAAAGAAACACCAATGGGAATTTACTGCATTATAAGAAATAAGAAACAATATGTCCATCTGAATGTAAACACGTTAAGCTGATAACTCGGAATGATCAATCTGAAGTTATTTGTGCTATGTGTAAGCAATGTTTAATCACTGCTAATCATGATGTTTGTATGCTTAATTATGTGAATGACATGAATTCTCGTGGCAAGAAACAAAAGGCAAATGTTTCAAACACTGAAAATCAAAAGAAACAAAAGCCAAAGGTCAAAAAGCCTAAGAAAGTAGGGTCCAACGAAAGACTTGCTTCACCTAAGCCTAGTAAACCTAGATTTTGCCTTAGGTGGTCACCAACTGGAAGATTTTTTGACATTAAAGGAAAAATAATCGCATCCAGTGAATCTGAGGAGGTCAATCTGACTTCTCTAATGGTGATAATGCTTTACTTCTAACCCTTTGGAACCTAAAATCAAACGTTTCCAATTCACTCTTTTCATGGCAGGTGGGGGGGGGGGGGGGGGTGGGGTGGGGGTGGGGGGGGGGTGTGTGGGGGGGGGGGGGGGGGGGGGGGGGGGGGGGGGGGGGGGGGGGGGGGGGGGGGGGGGGGGGGGGGGGGGGGGGGGGTGGGGGGGGGGGGGGGGGGGGGGGGGGGGGGGGGGGGGGGGGGGGGGGTTATACAAAGAAAAATTTTAGTTTTATGGTGCGACACATCGGGTTGCTCCAAGCATATGACCGGGAATCTAAAGCTTCTCATCAATTTCGTTTGGAAGTTTTTGGGAACCGTTCGCTTTGGAAATGATCATGTTGCTGCAATTTTGGGTTTCGGTGATCTTCAATGGGGAAATATTTTGATCACCAGGGTTTATTTCGTTGAGGGCTTGGGGCACAATCTGCTCAAGGTTTGGGCAGTTCTGTGATTCGATAAAGATGTTGCTTCAGAAGAACACGTGTTTGTCGAGAAATCTAGATGGTGTTATTTGTTTAAAAGGAACCGTTCAACAAACTTTACACCATCAATCTCCAGAAATGCCTCTGCATCCCAATTTGCCTCATGGCTCGAGCAACTTTCCTACCAAGTTCAAGGTTATGGCATCAACGTTTTCCCACCTCAATTTTGACACCACAATGAAACCTTGCCCAAAAATGATCTTTCACCGTCTTATCCAAAATTCAAAAATCATAATGACAACTTTTGACCCTCCTTGTGAGCAAGAAAAAGCAAAAGGGCGTCTCGCCCACCAAACCGATCCCAAATTCCTAAGCAGAGGTTACAACCTTCCTTCATATGGATCTGTGTGGATCCAATGAGAATTGCTAGCATAAATGGCAAGCGATATGTTTGTTTGGGTGATTGTGACGATGTACTCTCGTTACACTTGGGTACATATTTCTCAGATCAAAAAGATGAAGCACCAGACGTGATTAAAACCATCCTGAAGCGAATACTTCATCTTACATCACGCTGTCATCACCATAAGAACCGATAACGGCATACAGAATTCAAAAATTAAATCTTAAGAATACTTTGATAGTGTAGGCATAGTCTCACCAAGCGTCTTCAGTCCGAACACCTCACAAAATGAGTTGCGGAACGAGAAATCGACGTTAAGATGAGGCTAGCTAGAAACAATGTTGATTTTCTTTCCTCGTGCACCCGTTATTCTTATGGGCCTTAAGCGATTGCTACTGCGTGCCACACTTCAAAAAAACCGAGCCTCCATCAATCACGTCGATTTAACAAAACACCATACGAGCTCATTAACTGCAGAAAACCGGATATCACCTTTCTACATGTATTCGGGGCTCTCTGTTATCCCAAGAATGATCGTGAAAAATGGGAAGCTTGGGTGCACAAGGGATATTGGCTAATTCATTGGTTATTCTGCTGATTCCTGGCGTTACAGGGTTTACAACCGAAGGACAAAGAAAATCATGGAGACAACGAAATGTGTCATTTGATGAGCTTACCAGCAATGGCTTTTTGAACAAAGCAGTTCAACAACCCGGCTGCATAGCATGCATCTGGACAAATCAGTTCAGGACTCGATCTTACTTATGCTCCGTCAACAATAACAACTCAAAAACCAACTGAAGGTGATCTGGATTTACTGTTCGAAGCTATGTATGATGATTTTATTGGTGGTCAACCGTCATCTGCTCCAAGAACTGCTCCGGCTGCTCAAGCACCTCAAGTTCTTCAGACTCCAACGGCAACTACAACAACAGCAGACTCAACACCGACACCAATAATTGCATCCTCTCAAGCTACAGATCTTTCAAATACTTCACAGGATGTTGACGAGCTTGAAATACAAGAACATGTTCAGCATCAAACCGCAACAATTGCTGACAATGTTCCAAATGCTATGTTCGATGCAAATATTTGTTAAACCTTTGCTACTCTTATCGCACAGAGTGTTGAATCTTCATCCTCACAATATGTGGATCCATCGAACATGCATACGTTTTACCAACCATACCCTCATGAATTTCAATGGACTAAGGATCACCCTCTGGAACAAGTGATCGGAGAACCCTCTCGACCAGTTTTGACAAGGAATCAACTGCGATCTGATGGTGACATGTGCATGTACGCATTAACGGTAAGCACTGTGGAACCCAAGAATGTCAAAGAGGCTATGACCGACCCTGCATGGATTGAATCAATGCAAGAAGAGCTTCTTCAGTTCAAAAGGCTTGATGTATGGGTGTTAGTTCCTCTTCCGGATAACATAAAACCTCTCACGTTGAAATGGTTATTCAAAAACAAGCATGATGAAGAGAACACGGTCATCCGAAACAAGTCTCGTCTGGTTGTGAGAGGGTACCGCCAAGAGGAAGGAATAGATTATTGAAAGAATCCTTCGCTCCTGTGCTAGAATGGAAGCTATCAGGATATTTTTGCATATGCTATGCACACAAAGTCGTTCACTTTGTTTTCAAATGTACGTGAAACTGTCTTTCATGCATGGTAGCGCTAAAAGAAGAACGTGTACATGTGGTAACCTGAAGGTCATCGATGCTGACCATCCAAGCCATGCTTCAAGTTAAAGAAGGCACATATGGGTCAAAAGCCAAGCACCAAGGCATGGTACGATGAATTGTCAACGTTTCTCAAACAGAATCACTCTTCAAAGGCATAATTGATCCAAACGTTGTTTTATAAGACGCATCGACGTATGACAATCTTAGTGTACATGCTATTTCGATGATATTATATTTGGTTCTATACACCCTAGGAATACCCAAACTATTTTTCTGACCTCTTGAAAAGCGCTTCGAAATGTCGATGATGGGGGAAATGGACGTTTTTTTCTTGGTTAACAAATTAAACAATTCCCCCCGTGGCAACTTTATAAACCATCCAACTACGTGATATAAATCCTTAAAAATATGAGGAATGGATGCTTGTGATCCCGTTGGTACTCCAATGGAGATCAAAGACAAGCTTGACCTTGATCAAAATGGGTCTCCAGTCGATGCAACAAAATATCGTAGCATGATTGGTGCCCTAATGTATCTTACGTCTAGTAGACCGGACATTGTACATGCTACTTGTTTATGTGCTCGGTACCAGGCTAAGCCAACCGAGAAAGGCACCTCAAGAGGTTAAAAGATCTTTCCGTTATGCTCCGGGAACCGTTAATATGGGTCTTTGGTTATACGAGATTCTAGTATTGAACTAACCATTTTCAGATGCTGACTACGCGGGATGTAAAGACACTTCAAGAGTAACTTCCGAGTGGAGCTCAATTCTTAGGCGAAAAAGTTTGTTTATCAGGTCCCTTCCAAAAAACAAGACAGTACTGCGCCTGTCAACCGCGGAAGAAGAATAATGTGTCACAATCCGTTGCTGTGCCCAAGGTCATTGGATACGGACATAGTTAACGGATTATGGCTTTAACTTCACAAGATTCCCAATCTAACTGTAATCGGAAATCAGCCATAGCCATATCCTGCAACCCGGTCCAACACTCAAGAACAAAACACATCGCTGTCCGCTACCATTTCATAAAGGAACACGTGGAAAAGGGTACAATTGAACTGTATTTTGTCAAGACGGATTACCAACTGGCCGACCTCTTCACCAAAGCTCTTCCAGTAGATCGATTCAACTATTTGGTTCGTCGCCTTGGTAATGCGCATATATCTCCCTAAGGACTTGAACGACTTGCAAAATCTCAGAAATTCTTTGTAAAATATTTGTCTCAGAAAAAGAAATCAAATATAAAACCAAGAAAAAAGAAGAATTACAAAAATATAAAACCTAGTAAAACAAAATACAAAATCAAAGAATTTCAAAAATACAAAAAGAATCTACTCCGACATGTCTCTCGACCAATGCGATAACTTTGCGCACCTAGAAAAGTTGATTAAATAATTAACACAGTTGGAATAAATGAAGTTCGAGCCGAGAGTTTCAAATGTTTCAACAATGTCCTTTCATTTTTCTCTACGACTTCTAAGTAAAAGTCAGCTTAGGACTCGGTCTCCCAAAGAAAGGAAATGTACATTTATGTTCATTATAACTAACAACGGGAAGTCATATCTTCACGCCCTTTGAGCAAAGTCATATAAACATTCAAAGTTTTGAATGCTCAAGAGAAGTTTTAAGGAAAATGATGGTAAATCTGATATATCTCACATATTTTCCTGTTGAGCACAATTTTTCAAGATATTCTCAAAAAGAAAATTTCAAATTCTTTCAAAATTGCGTGCTCAACAAACTCCCACTCCAAGCTTTTCAATCTATTCTATAATTGAGGGGGAGTATAATAATATGATTCATTCTGCATGCACTCCTGTTCTCCCCAGACTTTGTTAGGCTCATGTGAATTCCGGACATTAACTTGTTTTTAATTCACTAATTGTCAAAAATTGTAAACACATATGCAATTTTTGAGGGGGAGAATAGTGATTAAAATGTGATCAATACGGATTAATAATGGATACGATCTTCAAATCTATAAGTGCGTTCCTAAACCTCGCATGTGCAAAACTCTTTCATAATATGATGCATATGTGTAGGGGGAGCTTTTGGTGATACAGAAAACTCTCAATGTGTAATAAATGACTTCTCGAACACGTTGACTGATTTTTCAATGGTTTTATGGCTACAATGGATATACCAAAGACCGTCCAACTGTTTCTCAAATGGGGTTATAATGGCGGTTTTAGGTTAGGAATTTTTGTTTCCATGAGCCACAGAACCGAGGATCTACCCATGAACTTTCCTCTAAGATAGAGTAGAAATCCTAGGTAGCTTAAAAAAGAGTAAAGTGAGAATGTGAAAAAAGTAATCCAAGTCATGAGTTATCAACTCGGAACAATCCCAAACAAGGTGATAATGAGGACGCGTTAGAGTTTAACATTGAAGGGGATGAAAATGAAAAAAAAAATTGTAATGTCAAGGGTGAAAAGAAAGAAGCCCACCATACAACCTAGGCAGAAACCGTGTCAATGCATAATCTATCGTAATCCACCAAAGATGATTCGATATTGAAGAAAAAAAAAAAAAAAAAAAAAACAAAAAACAAGCCATCATGGACCCAGTGATGAGCAATGCACAACCCCCTTAGCTACTCATAAACTCTCAAAGATTCTGTTTCACTTCTCACGGAGTTCAACACATTTTCTATCAGCATTCTCCTAGCCGAGATCGTTTGATATGAAAAGGTGGCATCCGCTCCAGCTCCGATTACCCAAATAACAAATGTGCACTTATAAGGAGTCTAGAGCCAACGAATCCAACAAAAATCTCACTAGTACACACATACCCAATATACAAACAGTTAGTACATCATTATACAATATGTTGGTAACATTAAGTCCTACCGCATTCTCTTATGATAATTGTCCAGAACAGCAGAAGTGAAACTCATTAGTATTCCACAGTGAAGATGGTAATCCTTCTTAGCCAACATCAAACAAGCTCTTGGTAGGTGACTTGCGAGATTCTTATGAATCAAACTTGTGTCAACTGGAAAGAAACGATGGTGCGATTCTATAGGAAATCACAAACTTGTTCCATAAATTGAATTGACACTCAAATCCAAAGGATAGTAACTATCTGATTTCACTCTTACTGTGTATCTGCATTGAGACGCCCGGAAACCGAGAACTGCTAGATGCAGAGCGAAACCCTGTCAAGGAGATTCTTTTGAATTCTACCTGATCACAGGCAGTATTTATACTGATTAACGGGGAACCGTGGTTATTGCAACCGTATTCGACGAAGTGACAAAGACACTTTCGTCCATATATGTTGTTTATCACTAACCTAAACATGCAGGTTTTCCTGACGTTTGCAGGCTTCGCTAGTCCATGACGAGTCAAGAATCAAGACCTCATGCTCAATCCTCAAAGATTAATACATTGTTGAAAAGCCCCAATCTATCAAGTCGTCCGCATCTCTGATGAACAGCACTTCCTCATAAGAACATTTTGTGGTTCAAGTAATCATGTTAAAAGAAAACGATGAGGAGATGTTAGAAGCTTTCAAATCTTGGAGCATGAGGGTGGAGACACAAGATCGCAGGCGGCATAAAGATTCAAGGATAAAGATTCATAGATCTCAGTAGTCAAGTTAAATCAAGGCCAAAAACCACGATATCAGTATTTTGTCAAAGTATATCAACTTAAAGATCAAGATCCAAGATCACAAGCATGCGAAAGGATCTTCAAAAAGAATTCCCAAGAACACAAGGCTCCAAGACTCAAGACGTCACAAGAAGGATCCTCAATTGAATGACCACCCCTTAGGGGGTGATTGTATTAGCCGAGTATTATTAAAGTGATGGTCATTAATATTCCGAGGCCTTGTAAAGAGAAAACAGTAGTTTTCGGGAATTTTAGTTAAGCTAGTTGGGCTAGTTTGTCCGGGCATAAGCCCAGTTTTTTCAATGTACTGGCCCAACTCAAAGCCTAAAGAATAGTCCATCACTTGAACTATTAAAGCCCCTACTCCAAGTGTGAAAGTGTTGCTTCTCATTTTTCTTTTGTGAAACAAGTAACCATTTTTCTTTGTTTTTTACTTTCTCTCTAAAATCTATTTTTTCTTATTTTTGTGTTTAAGGTGATGAAATGATATCCTAACATGTAAGAATTATTACGTATACTTATTTTTGTGTTAGTAATTTAAGATAAGTTTAGGTTCTAGATGTTAAGCTAAGAGAAATGAGTTATTTGATGGAGAAATTTCATTTTAATCACATATAGTGATAATGGAATTGGTTGGGTATTTTGAGAGAATTTGTTTGGTTAATATGTGGATCTCTAGGTGATGGATTAAAATGAGAAGTGTGTCATTTGTGAAAGAAATGAGTTTGTTAAAATATGAGAGTTTTTTGAATACTTTCTATTTCTAGAAAGTGAATTTAGAAATGAAAAGTTATTTTTAGAAAGTAGTTTTCAAGCAAAATAGTTTAATAAATTAGCTTAGGGTTTTATAAAACTTAAGGTCTAAAGATAATTAATTAATTAATAAAAGAAAAAAAATTAGGCATGAATAGTAAAATCCGAATTTTAGAAAAAAAAGAAAAAAAAAGAAAAGAGTTTGAATTGAAATCAAATTGTAATTAGATTTATCTAGGGATTTCCTTGTGCCCTATAAATACCAAACTAATCCCAAACCCTTCCCCTCATTATTTTGGCCGATCCAAGGAAGAAGAAAAAAAAACTAGGGTTTTCTTTTAAGGTAATTTCTAATCATTGTGTAATTCTAGTTAAGTAACTTTCAATTTATGTAATTTTAAACTTGATGGATTAGGGTTTATAAATTTGGGCTTTGATTTTTCTGGAAGTTTATGATGTTATAATAATTGTTTAGTCATTAATTTAATTGATTACAAGAGTTAATCATGTATTTAGGTTTAGATCGCCCGAATTAATCGTTTAATTCACTGCAAAAAGTTAGGCAGTTTTGTAACGAGCATAACTCAATCATAAAAGATCAAATAAATAATTTACAACATACTGGAGATAACCTCAGAGAGTCTACTTTCCAGAAAAGTTGGCCTCGTAAGTTTTTATGGTCGGGAAGTGGGTCAAAAGGGCGTTACAAAATCAGTGTGTAAAACAGTGACGAATTTCAGTTTTGGTTTTGATTTTTCTAAAAATACTTAGACATCTAGTTAGAAGCTAAAAATCACGTGGAAGTTAGTTTATATATTGTGTGTGACCTCTGAATTTTTTCTAAGCATGAAAGGAGGTCTAAAGTGGTCAGCTAGTGCCATACTTTTAGAAGGTCAGATTCTGGACGAATTCTGGACACTTTGGATTAATGAATTTCTAAAGGGTATTTGTAAAAGGGTAATGACTTTGGGAGAGCTAGGAGAGGTTCATAAGACATATATGTAGCATGGTGAATTTTGGTTTGAATTGTGGAAGTGTTTAAGTGGTACGTTTAGGACGCGTAAGTGAGTATAAAATTCTGCTCTAATCCAGAAAATTTAAAGTGTAGTATTGAAGTGTAAATGGTGTATATAAGAGTTGGAAAAGGTTTAAAACAAGTATAGAACTATGGTAGATAGCTTAGATATCCATCATAGTTGAGGTTACATCATATTGGGTTGAATGCCTAATTGATGGTAGCTTATTGTGTGCTTAATTATTTAGATTGTTCGTGAGGTGTTGTGAAGCCATTTGTTGATTATTTTAGGGAACTAAGCATACAGGTGAGTTTTCATATTCTCATTTTTACATTTTTTTTTAAATGGGATGGAAATAATACAAAGTGTTAAAAATGATTTTAATTGCTGTGATTATGTGCGTTTGGATTGTGTGTGGACATTATGTGATTGCATATGGCTTAATGGTTTGTCATGATATTGAAATGTGTTTGAGGAATCGTTAATAGTGGGTTCTTATCATCCACGGATCGTAATATGATGATTGAATCAACACAGTAATTATGGTATGGGTCCAGACCTAATTAAAGCTTCAGCCGATGTTTTTTGTTTTTGGGTTTAGGAATAGGAGACGGGAATTGTTTTTTTATTTTTTGTTAGAGAGAGGGATGTATTTGTTTTTATTGTTTAAAAGGGGAAAAAAAGAACTTTTAGGTGCGTAAGTGACATATTTGGATCGGGGGTAACGTTCCTACCCATTTGGTTATGAGATTTGGATCGGGGGTAACGTTCCTACCCATTTGGTTATGAGATTTGGATCGGGGGTAACGCTCCTACCCAATGGTTGATATTTGTTGGATCGAGGGACACGTTCCGTTCCCATGTTTGTGATTGGTTGCATAATTGTCCTATATTGTTTTGTTAATCACAGTAATTGGTTTGAAAGGTTTATAATGTGTGTCTTAAACCTATGACTCTCACCAACCGTTGTGTTGACGTTTTAAGCTTCATTTTCAGGTGAGCTTAATGGTGCTAAGCTAAAGCGAAGTGGCTAGAAGAGACCGTAGGATGCTTGGAGTTATTTATGCTTTCTATTTGAATAAATGCGTTTGCATGAATTGTTTGGATTATGTTTTTGCATGTCATTTATTGACGAGACCTCTTTCTCATTAATAAAGACACCATTAGGTTTTTGGTATTGTTATGACACTTTGTGTCTTTGCTTTACTTTAGTTTTCATTTTAGTATTCTCTCTATAGACACCATGTGTTGTGATGATATCCATTCTTGTTTACGCCTCGCGTTTCCGCCTTGGCGTGGTGTGACATCTTTATCTACACATCATGGAAGCATATCCTCATCTCGACAATGGCATTTATGACATTGTTGATCGAGTTATGCGTCCTCTTGCTCTTAAACAAACTTGACGACCTCGAAGTGATCGTGGCAAGGCACACCATTCCGTCTCATCTTCATCTTCTCATCATCATGGCACTTCATCTCATCAACATGATGATGATGATGATGCCGAAACTTCTCGTGCAAGTACCCCATCTCCTACCACCTATCTTAACTCTCTTGATCCACTCAACTATCAAAACTACCAAATGCCTTCCGCTTCCGAACAAACCGATGAAACTCTCTTTGAACGACAAACCACATTGCTCAGCTAAACACAAGAAATGCATAAGGAGATGCGCGAAGGTTTCAAGTCATTTGGAAAGGCACTAAAAGGAGTGTTTAGAAAAGAAAAAAAAAGTGATGACATAGGAGTGAAGTGAACTCGAAGGACAAGTGAGTTTTTAAGACAAGATATATATAACTTAATAAAGAGTATGTTGTTACAACTATGTGTTGATGGATCATCTGATATATTCGAAAAGACATATGTGTTGGTGTTATCTTTTAGGTACTGTAATTGCTATGATGCCTGAAACCATTAGGTTGATTATAAATCAACTGAATATACAGCTTTGGCTTCATGACTCAATGTGTTTATTATATGTCATATGATTAAATGTGCTTATAAAACTCAATAGGGCTTGCTGCAAATAAACCACCAAAATGAAAATACTCTCACAAGAATTATGAGAAAAAATCGGTTTACTATGAAAAAGGAACCAACATGGCGGCCCTCTTAATTCATAAGGGTGCAGCCCTAATATTTTAAGGGGACCGCCCCTATTAAGGGGACCGCCCATAAGTAAAGTCTCAGTGGGAAAAACAATATATATTTTCTGCCCGCTCTTTTGCCGAGTATCAGCTATAATTGCATAATGCTTGAACAAAATTTTGGAAACCCTAAACTAATTAAATCAATTCATTTTCAAACAAATCTCTTCCCATAAATTCCCTCCAAATGCATATCACTAATTCACCATCTCTCTCATTTATCATCAACCATTATCAACATCCATGGCATCCACTAGAGCCTCTATTTCCAAAGCCTCTAAGAGACCAAAAATCAACATCATTCCACCAAAACAATTGTTTGTGGATTTAACCCATGATGACACAAAAACTCCATCACCCACACTTCAACTATCATCACCTAGTGCTCCTAATGCACCCTCCAAAACACCATCAACCAAAGATACTTCCTCATCCTCAATTGACTACATACCCAAATCACCAACCTCATCAACATCACTTTCACCTAATGGTTACTTGAACCCACCAACATCTCCACCTCCAAGAGTTTCTCCACCACCTCCAACTCAAGAAAATGCATCAATGGACATCACTCTCACCCTTTCACCAATTACCCCACTTGATGTCCAATTTGATACTCCATCACCTTCACCACCTATTGTTGGCCATCCCATTCCATGGAACCTTCTTGAGGCACATGGAGATTCATGCTTGTGTTGCATTCACAATCGTACTCTCATATTTGGATTGAGAGATGAACTTCAATATATGTTTTCATATATTGAACACATGCTCTCACAACCACCCACAATCATCATTCCACCACCTCCACCATCTTCACCAAACTAAACATACTCTATGTTTGGTTTCTCAAATAATTGTCCATCCATCATTTTGCAAGCAAGTCCTATAGAGCTCTACTAGTTATAGGACTCTTTGTAGTTTAAAATTTTCATGTATGTTAGCATGTTATTTATTTTCCTTATGTATGCATGAGTGTGGTTTACACACTATTTTACTTCAATGGATGATTATTGTTGGTTGCATTACTAGTATGCCATATTTTTCCTTCTTGCTACATGATTAGAAATATTTGTATTGTTCTAACTCGTTTTTGTAGCCAATAAACCATAGCTCGATTCCTTGGTGCCCTCGAACGAATGGGAGCACACATCATGTAACACCCCCAAAAATCATGACAACGCAGCGGAATGGTAACATTGGGGTGCTACTTCAGGGCACAAACACAAGTCACTCATCTAAATACTTGTTTTAAAATAATTTTAATTTTAATGAGTTTAATTTTTGTAATCATCAAAATAAGGGGAGAGATTGTTGATAAAATATAATGCCTAAAAATATTAAATATTTTCAATCTTTACGTTTTGATAATCACAAAATATAAAAACGTTCAACGTAAAATTAAACGTAAACAAGTATTTAGTAGTAAATTCTCATTTCTTCAAATTTCTTCACTTAAAGGTTTGTTATTTAATTAAATGCTTATGTTTTTTATGATCAAAGAAATTTTTTTAATTAACCTCAAAACTTTTATAAATGTGTTTAACGTAAACATTTTTATAAACCATCACTAAACATTTTCTAACATTTAAAAGATTGTTTTATCAAAAATAAACATTTTGGAATTTCAAATTTTCGAACTAAAACGGCTAGAAAAGTCCAGTAAACACTCCCCATGAATAGGTCAAAAAGAGGTGCGTCTGAAAATGGCGCGGCCCCTTAATCCATGGGCGGCCCCTTATTAAGGTGACCGGCTACATAGACTGCAGGCTCCTCCAGTTTTCCCTTTAAATACTGGACTATTTCCTCCCTACATTTTCTTACCTTTGCACTCACTATTTCGTTCTAACAAACAGCCAAACATCTCTCTAAAATCCTGTGTCTCATTTATCTAAGGTTTGTTCTAAGTGATCCAAGCTTAATTCCTCAAGTGCAGAGATGATTACTTCCATTTTAATGTAGAAGTATTCAACCATGTACACATTTTGGTAAAAACAAATCTTGTTGCATCCATATCACATATTTGTAAATCAATTGTATATCTTGTAAGTTGTGTGTAGTAGCTAGATCTTTACGGTATTTGTAAGTATAGTTAGATAGTGGTGATCTTAACAAGTAGTGTTAGATAGTTGTAATATAAGTATTATGGTGAAGTAAAGTTTTGAAGTTGTGAAGTTGTGAAGAAGTTGTGAAGTTGTGAGAAGGTGTGAAGTTGTGAAAAGTTTGTGAAGTTGTGAAGAAGGTGTGAAGTTGTGAAGAAGTTGTGAAGTTGTGAAGTCGTGAACAAGTCGTGAAGTTGTGTTGTGTTAGATTGGTTCTAGCTAAGATTAGAACTCGACATTTAGCTTTGTGTCGTAAATCGGTGTAAGCAACGTTGTGGCGGTTTTCTCCGCCATAAGGGAGTTTGTTGACATAGTGAAGAAAACTCTCGAGTTTGGTGCTCGGGGAGTGGAGTAGGGCGAAGAGGTGCTTCGTTACCGAACCACTATAAATCCTCGCGTTGTGGTTTGATTGTTCTTACTCTTATCTCTTGTTTTACTTTATCATTTCATATACTTATATTGTTTATATTGTGCAAGCGTTGAATTCACAAAAAGTCGAATCTAAGTTTTACAAACATACATAAACCTTAAATTAAAAAGCGGTAAAACTATTCAACCCCCTTCTAGTTTTCCACAGACACAATAACAGATTTTGAGAACTTTTTCCAGAAATCTTTTGACAAAAACTTTCTTTATAATGATAACATATAATCATATAATCACAAACCCATAATTGAATGAACACTAAGTCACTCACTCCTCATTCTGTTTATTGCAAAAAATGGCCAAAACCGGACATGACTTAGTCCACTTAAACAATTAAGATTTGGATTTTCAGATTCAAGTTATAAAAAACTTTTCACTTTCACTTTTTGTCATGATTCATAAACAATGAAGGACATACATATCTTAATTCAATAATGAATGGACAATAAGTCAACTCATCTCTTCTTTATGTTTACATTGCAGTAAACGGCAAAACAGGAACATGACTTAGTCCACTTAAACATTTACGAATAGATTATATATGACCACTGCTTAGAATTCATAAAAACCATTGATTTCTTTCTCAAATATTGATGTTTTCACCACAATGAGAAAACTGATCTTTTTGTTCCACAGACATTCAAGCATTAATCATCATAAGCATTAATCATCAAAATTATTTCTTTGTCAAAACAACTTCACGTTTCCACAAACGCATTTTTACTGAATTTTGACTTTTTGACACCACCGAGTTTGACTTTTTGACCCTTTCGATTTTGACTATTTGACTATTATTGAGTTTCACAAACTAGATAAACAATGATTCATTTTAACTTATGAAAAAACCAAACTCGATTCGTTTTATGTTCTATTATAATTTTTCAGACTCCAAACAGTAGACAATTAATCAAACTCGATAATAAATCAATCTCGTTCAACCACCATCATAACTTCCGCAAATTTTCTACTTGACTCGCAGGCACTACAGTGAACCATTCCTATGGCTATTTAATTCACACTTTTTCTCATAAACATTGTTTTTTATCTTATATTGTCTTTATTAAAAGTGTTTAAAAATGTGTGCTTTATAAGATTTAGCTTTTGGTTTTCAAAAATTTTCAAAATAAAAAAAGTGCAAAAAGGGGTGTCTGCCAACCTCGAACCCACGACCTCACTCTCACAAGCCCAACGTGTTAACCAAGTGTGCTACAATAGCTCATCCGTGAGCTCTTGTACACACTTTCCTTATATCACTTTCTTAATTCATTTTTAATAATATAAGCTATAGCTAAATAAGCTGTTTTCATAGCTTATTTGATAAGCTGAGCTTCTCCTTTTATTTTTCTAGTGATCTTTATTGCATCTTAGATTTTTCCTAAATTTTTCACAATTTTTCATTAATTAGTTTAATTTCTAGGATTTTCCGAAAGTTTAAATTTTAGAAAATTCATAAAAAATAGAAAAAAGTTGTATAAAAATACAAAAAATAGTTTTTAACATTAGATTAAATACTTGTAGGTTTACATTCAGAAAAATCATTTTCAACACTTTTAGATTTTAATTTTCAATTTTAAGCCTTTAATTTTAATTTTAAAAATAGGATTTTAATTTTAAAAATAGTTAAAAATAGTTTTATGAGTTTTTAAGTTACTTTAGACTTTTCTAAGTTTAAAAATCATTTTTCTAAATTTTTAGGACTTAATTTGCTATTTTTTAGGATTTAATTAGATTAAAATAGTTTTTAATTCATAATAAATTCAAAAATTATCAAAAAAAATGTTTTTCTTTTTCTTAAAATTTTCTTTTGTCCTAATCTAGGTTTAGAAATTTAGTTTGCATTCTTAGGAGTTAATTTTAGTGTATTTGCTTATTTGTCACGTTTTATTTGCTCCCGTTAATTAGTTTAAGTGTTTAATTACTTTTAATTGTTCATTTTAATTGTTGCTTTTATTTAGTAGTTATAGATACTATAAAATATATTTTCTCTCATTCAAATCTTAATCCAAGCTAAAGCAAGGTTTCAATTTCACAAGTCGTTGAGGAAACGACCCAGGTGATCTTTCTTCCCGGTTAAATATACGTATTATATATTATATATA
Organism: Tanacetum coccineum; assembly: GCA_026074375.1. Lineage (NCBI taxonomy): Eukaryota > Viridiplantae > Streptophyta > Magnoliopsida > Asterales > Asteraceae > Tanacetum > Tanacetum coccineum. The sequence goes on from BQNB010034812.1 coordinate 40,033, forward strand.
TCTTTAGAGTGAGCTTTTCTTAAGGGAGAATTTAGGAAAGTTCTTAATTGCTCTTTTAGAATATTATTATATATTTTATAGTATAAAAACTACAATCACAGTACAATCTTGTTTTTTTGAACTCCAACTTACGAGCTTTCCACCTAGAAATTGCAATCCTCCTGATGTACTTTTACAATCATCTTTACATCCTGCATGGTCCGCATCTGAATATGCAATTAGTTTAAATCCAAAATCCTCCGGATACCATAGTCCTATGTTATAAGACTGTCTTAGGTACCGAAAGATCCGTTTAATCTCTTTGAGGTGTTTAACCGTAGGACGTGCTTGATAACGAGCACATACAAAAGTAGCAAAAGCAATGTCTGGACGACTGGCTGTTAGATACATAAGCCCTCCTATCATGCGACGATAAGTCGTTTGATCAGTAGGAGTGCCTTGTAAATCAGCATCCAACCTCTCAGTTGCCATAGGTGTGCTCATGGAGACACACTCATCCAGACCATGTTTCTTTAACAATTCAATCGCGTATTGTGACTGACTTATGAATATGCCATGGGGAGATTGATGGACTTGAAGTCCAAGAAAGAACTTTAGTTCACCCATCATTGACATTTCAAAATTATTTTTCATTAGGTTTGCAAAACGTTTTGAAAAATCTAGATTTGTTGATCCAAAAATATGTCTTCAATATAAACTTAAACAAGTAATATGTCTCCCTCGTGAAATCGTGTGAATAAAGTCGGGTCAATAATACCTTTAGTGAAACCATGTTCAACTAGAAAAGAAGACAATTTGTTATACCATGCACGAGGTGCTTGCTTAAGACCGTATAGAGCTTTTTCAACCTGTAGACGTGATCTGGGAATTCTGGATTAATAAACCCTTCAGGTTGGCTGACATAAACTTTTTCTTTCAAAGAACCATTGAGAAAAGCCGTTTTAACATCCATTTGAAAGATAGTGATATTCTTATGAGCAACATATGCAATAAACATCCGAACGGCCTCAAGACGAGCAACAAGAGCAAATGACTCTTCAAAATCAATGCCTTTTTCATGCCTGTATCCTTTTGCCATAAGACAAGTTTTGTTTCGAACCACAATATTTTCAGCATCACACTTATTCTTCCAGAGCCATTTGAGAGCAATAATATTCTTTCCTTCTGGTCGTGGAACGAGTTCCCAAACTTGAAGTCTCTCAAATTGATTAAACTCATCTTGCATGGACTCAATACAACTATGATCTGCCATAGCTTCTTTGATATTCTTTGGTTCAATAGTGTTGACGGTTAATGCATACATGCATACCTCAGAATCTGTGTGTAGCCGTTGGCGAGTCATGACAGGTGATTGATGAGTTAAACTACACCTTATATATATATAATATATAATAAAATATATATAATAAGTATAATCTAAAAAAAATCAAAGAAACCGAGAAGTAGTATAGAATATCCCCGGGTCGTTTATCCTCAACGAGGCTGTGCTGGAGAATCGATACAGTCGGAACATTGGAGTTTGAATGAGATTAATGATTTGGGAGAGTAGAAAGCTAAATTAATCAATGACAAGCAAAAACGATTAAGATAAACCTAAAAATGAAAGCTAAATAACTTAAATCCTAAAACGGGCACGAAAACGAGGGTCAAAAACCTAAAATTTTGAAATTAAACCCTAAAACAAATTTAAAATCTACAATAGATCCTAAATGACAAATAACGAAGTTTAAAAAAAACTAGACTGAAAATGGAGGTCGTTTGACCAAAAAACGAGTCAAGATAAGAACCGTACCCGAGACCCGTTCTTTAAAAATTAAAAGTTTGCAAAATTAACCCTACGAAAGTTTTTCTATTTTTCCTACGTAAAATATGACCAAAGAAAATTTCATAAAAAAGAAATATATTTTTTTTTGATAATTTTTGTATTTTTTATGAATTTTTAAAACTTTTAAAGAAATTAAATTATAAAAAATACTAAACTATTTTTAAAAATTCTAAAAAAATTACTAAAATTGCTTTACCCTAAAACTATCCTAAGAAAAATAAGAAACCCGAGATTGAGCTTATGAATAAGCTCAAAATAAGCTGGAAAGAGCTTATAGCTAAATGGGCAAAAACCCCCTTATATACCAAAGTGCCCAAGGGTCTAACAGAAAAGACCCAAGGGCACAGCGGTAAGAGTGTTTATAAAGAAGAGGTGTATTGAGGGTTGAGACCCGGGTTCGAGTCTTGCTCACCCGGGTTTCCTCTTATCTCCTCTTTTTTTTTTAGAAAAACTTTTTAACCAAACTTGATAAGCACATGGGGCTTATCATTTTTCATAACTACAGCTTTTTGTGAATGCTTATAAATAAGCTGAAAAGGGGCTCTAAAGTTGGCAGTGGCTTATAAGCTTAAAAAAGGCTCAAGTGGCTTTTTCTTTTTGACTGTTAGCACACAATAAGCAAGGAAAGTGAACAATAAGCAAACATAGGCAACTAACAATCCTAATAAGCAAGTAAGAGCTAAAATCAACCATTAATAAGCACCTAATAAGCCAGAAAAGAAATTAAGCTATTTTCCTACACTATGCTAAAAAAATCAAAAGCCTAATTTGAGCTTCATTTAAGCGAAAAAATAAAAAAAAAAAAAAAAAAAATATATAGGGGCACACGGGGCCATGCAAAGTTACAAATAAGGGGACTTATAAAAGAGCTTATCGGCTTTTCAGAAAAGCCAAAAGCTTGAACTAAGGTTTACTAATGAGCTAGAACAGTGGGCTTAAAGGCAAGCCCTTAGCACCAGGGCAAATGAACTAAAAAAAATGGGCTTAATTTGACAGCTTAAAATAAGCTGTCAAATAAGCTCAAAATGAAAAATAAATTGTAAACAGATTAAAAGAGGCTTATGAAGAGCTTATATTCAAAATTTCATTTTCTAAAAACAAATTAAACCTGCTGGTTTTTGTTTTTGAAAAAGAGCTTTTTCTTTTACTAAAAGATGACACCAAATTTTTGGCAGTTTTGACTTAGGTAAACAAATGACTCAAAACACTTTTAAAAACTTGTTTAGACACTCAAATAAGGATTCAAAACCAAGGTAAAAAGGGACTTTACACAGCCCCCCCCCCCCCCACCACCCCCCCCCTTCTTTAAATAAATAACTGTGTAAAGTGACTTTTGTCTTTACAATTTTTTAGCTAACTTGACAAAACTTTAAACTACACCTTTTTTGCTTACAACAAACAGAAAACAAGCTTAAATGAGCTTAATGTACTTAGCCAAGGATGGCAAAGTGACACCAACCCATAACCATCCCATTTTGACCCATTTTGGGCTTAACCCAAACACCCCTTTATATTCTTAAAAACGGATTTTAAAACTATAAAGGCTAGTTTAAGCACAAATTTTAAAGGACAAGTATTAAACAAGCATAGTTAAGCACTAAAGGGTAAGAGGCAAAAGCAAATAAGCACAATAAGACATAAATAAAGCAAAAATTTAAAAAGAAAGCATACCTTAACTCCTTGCTCAAAACAGGAGTAAATGAACCTAAATAAGCTCTAATCCTACCCTTAGCTTATAAATAAGCTATACTAAGCAACCCAATGAGCCATCCAAGTTTGCTCATTCATCCATTAGCTTATCAAACAGTAACTTTTTTTTTCTTTTAATTTTTCTTAAATTCTTGTATCAAAGTTTTAAAACAGATTATAAAGTGGCTTATATTAAGAGCTTATATGATTTTTAAAGAAACCAAAGTTGAGATAAAAACTTAGATCACAATGTGAAAGGTAAACTGAATTTTCATTAAACTAAAAAGAGTACAAGTACATAAAAGTAAATTAAGTTAAAAACTAAACTGAGCTAAAAAAACTACACACTTTGCCACAATGGCTTTACAAAAGCTTTTATAGAAACGAGCTAGGGTTTGGACTTTGGTCTTCTCTTCTTGTCTTCACTTGTGTGCTTCTTTGTAGAGACATAAACAGCTCTTTGTGCTTGTTGTGAGTGTGTAAACACAAGTCTAATCCTGGCCCTTGGTTTTTCTTGTTGCCCACTCAAATTGATCTCAACCTTTGATCGAATTGAGGGTTTTTGGATTGCCACCGTGGACAAGGACCATGTGGGGGGTGGGGTTTGTTATTGTGATGGGTTTGGAGTGTTGTGGGGAGGTCAACGAGGTGGAAAGTGACAGGAGGGGGGATTGAAGTTTGGCGGGAAAGGTTTGTAGAAGATGTACAGTGTTTCAAAAACGGGGTGAGGGTTTGGGAGTTTGTCACAACTAGTCCCTCAAAGTTTATATGTCTCTTGCAATTTTCGTCCTTGTGTTTATAAACGTTTGGGGATTTGACAGAAAAGGTCCCCCAATGTTATAAGTGTTATTTCATTCATGGTCCTTGTGAGTTATAACTTTTGGAGGGTTGGCAGAATTGGCCCATGTGGTATTTCTTTGGAGAGTTGGCAGTTTTAACCCTTGCAAGTATTTTCTTCTTTTCCTTCATTAAATAAGTTAGGGACTTGGCAATTTTGGCCCCTAAACTTATTTTTCTTCACTTATGGCTTCGGGTTTGACTTTGAGCTTTGTCATGGTTGACTTTTAGGTTGACTTTCACACTTGGCGTTGTCTTACCACACTTTTCCATTCCGTGTCCGGTTTTGTCGTTTTGGCTTCGTTTTTCGTCCTTTTCTTAGATATCCGTTCCTGCACAACATAATTAGCAAAACAAGCATATATTTGGCATTTTAAGTCCGTTTTTGGTTATTTTAACTTGTTTTTAAAGGTAAAAGGTATGTGTAATTAAACACATACCAATGACAAATATAAAAAGATACTCGATGAGATCTGGAAAGATAAGGTGGAATTAGATGGAAAGACTGTGAAAGAAGATGAGGAAGTAGTAAAAAGGATTAAGGGATAAGCATTGGAGGAGAAAGACAATCCTGGTGCATTCATATTTCCTATCAGTTTGGAGGGGAAAGTTAACAAAAACACGTTGGCAAATACTGGGTCGGATATAAACACCATGCCTTATCGAATCTATGAAACATTAGGAAGAGAAGAGATGTAGAAGATTGACAGGGAAATCACAATGATAAATCATACCCAGGCGGAAGCTATGGAAAAGCTCTCTAATGTTCTTTGTCAAGTGGGGGTAACTACCATAATTGTAAAATTTCTTATCCTGGATATACCAATCGACTGTGATGCACCAATAGTGGTTGGTCGGGGATTCCTTTATACGATGGATAACATACTTAACACCCCAGAAAGACTTTTCTTAACTTTTGATGGAGTTTGTCATCAAACCTTCTGAGCCGCTAGATTTGATGTTCTAAGAACAGTTAAGAGTGATAGTGATGATGAGGAGGAATATGTGATCAAGAGAAATAAGTTTGGAGCACCAATATATGGCCCGAAACCTGCTCCATATCTAAACTGTACCAATCCGGAAGATCGATCATCAGCTATACAAACAGTAAGTAACCCATTACAAAAAATTAGTGTTTGGAAGAAATCAGTTAGTTTCCTTAGCTCATTACTGGTACCATTAAATCTAGTCAACTAGAAGCCTGATTATAAGGGCGCGTATACTAAAGAAGAAGAAGCAACAGGATAGTGGCGTATGGAAATAAGGTTGACTGATCCGTATGGGAACATTTATTTACAAGGATTCACAACAAAGAAAACAGACCGAAAATTATCAAAGTACCACAAGTTGAGTGATATCATGTCACCCAACTGGTTTATGGAATAAAATACTAGAACAACTTGGAATAAAGGAGTAGCTATATACTCCCGTTTTATGTTATGTTTTAAAAATAAAGTCATATGTATAAATCCATAATGGATTACATTTGATGTACATATATTAATCCGATATATGATATATTAATATTAAGCTAATGTGATGGATTGAGATTATGTTTAAATTATGCATATAATGTAAGATTGTGTAATCGGTAATATATATATATATATATATATATATATATATATATATATATATATATATATATATAAGGACGCCGCACTTCAAGGAAGTGCGCCGCACTTTTAAATGGGTTTCTTAGATAAAACTTCCTAAACACGATTTTAACCCATTATAAAAAAACTCACACACACTCACCAAAACCGCCGCACTTTTTCCTATTTCCCAGAAAGTGCGCCACACTTCAGGGAAGTGCGTCGCACATTTCACACCAGATTGTTACAGAATGTTTCTAAAACCATCAAAACACTCACCAATCGTGTTAAATCATTTCTAACATAACTATAACTTTATTGTTGATTGTTTTTTATGTGTAGACTTTAGGGACACACGATGACGAGGCCGGATCATCACGATCCAAACGCTCAAGACATGAAACCGTGGAAGAGGTATTGCTTCCATAATTTCACCACGAGTTTTTACTAGGAAGATGTAAATAGAATGAAAGACTAGGTACAACACTAGATTATCCAATTTAATTCCCTAGACACATTTACCTTGCCGTGTATCATAAACTGGTATGTTCTCAACTGAATGGATTGAGGTGGAGAAATTGATGACAGTGTGAGAATTAGGTGAGTGAAGCTGAATCGGCATGAAGAGATAGTTAACTTCGGTTCTTTGGATTAAGATTTGAATATCAATGAGCCATTTATGCCAAACAATTGCCATGATTTTATTCTACCTATGATATTGATGAAGTGTGTGTCTGATGATGAGTTGCAAACCTCAGAAGATCCATCAAGTTAGACTGGTGACGTACCCACAGTTTAACTTTGTTGGAGTTTGCTCGAAGGTTGGGATTGTATCAAGCAGTTGAGCTAGAGGAGGATGGTTTTAATGTTTACTTTGAAGGAGGTTTGCGTAATGATGATAATTTTAATGCTCATGATTATTGGTTGAGCATTAGTCGAGAGGATAACCTTGGTTTGTCTAGGAGTCACACTTCTACTATTAGGAGACCAATTTTGAGGGTGATCCATAAAATGATCACTTATGGTTTATGTCAGAGGAAAACTAGGTATGATAAGGTGCAAAAGAATGATTTGTGGTACTTAAGTATGTTTGATGCTAGACACCAAAATGGGTATGCAAATGTAGCTTGGGTAATTGCGAGATAGATGAAGAGAAAAGGAGCTGGGACTCAGAGAGAGTCAAATTTGATGTGGTCAGTTTATTTCAAAGCTTGCTAGGAAATGCAGAGTGTTGACAGAGGATGTGGTGAGGAGCTTAAGTGCTCCAATTTATTGTAGGGATTTGGATACGACTACGCTTAGAGATTTGACCAATTCTAATGGTAAACTTATCCCCGAAGATCCACAGCCAGGTGTGCCTAGAGTTGGTATTCCTAGACCTCCAAGAGCATCTATGCAGGATTTATATGATAGGATGGGTAGGATGAAGATACGCCAGGATGCGATAGAGCGAATGAAGTATAGGCAGTCATATCACTAGGACATGTATCATGGAGTGTTCGAGCACATGGCTGGGGTTTACAGTGTTCCAATGCAGGGAGCCTACAACCCACCTGGGTATGCTCAGCCGTAGTATGACCAGTACTATTAGCAGTACCCACCTCCGCCACCACAGCAGCAGCAGGATGATGATGAGTAGTGTCAAGATGGCACGAGTTGGTTGTGTGACCGCATGTTTTGGGTCACTTATGTTTTGAAAACAATTATTATTATTATTATTATTATTATTATTATGGTGTGTAAAATGCATTTGTTGGCATTAAAACAATATTATCGTACTTTCTATTAAAAATTAATTAGGATTATTATTATTATTTGTTTGCACAAATGTTTTTATTTGTGACAGGAAAAATAAAAAGAAAGACGCGAAGCAGAAATAATGTGAACCAAAGATTCAGAATATCAAACACAATTGAAAAGTATTATTTCACTTTCCCATTTTATCTTTCTCTATAATATTTTCACATTGAGGACAATGCTCATATTAAGTATGGGGGGAGATAAACTGGAAAATTTAGAATTTTAAAGAAAAGTTAAAAGAAATTTTTGAAAATAACATTTTATTGATCACATTTAAGCAACCTGACTCTGGATTAATAACATTACTAGCATATTTATACCACCCAGAAAAAATTATGAGGTTTAGATCTTAAGAATTCGGGTATCTCTCTTTGATACCTAAGATGATTTTTATCTTTAGCTTTCTCGAGTTAAAGAGTGAGCAATTGCAGATATCTCATCCGTCGTTACGGCTGTGTATATGTAGTTTTGTCGCCTTTTCTGGAGTATTGATATCGATTTAAAATTGTATGAGTGTGTCGGTGATTTGTTAATTCTAGAACTTGTGTTGAAATCTTTATAAGACCGCAGTAGGAGCACGTTCGCGTGTTGTAAATATTTTACTGATTAAGAGGTGATAAAAATATAAATATAAGTAAACAATAAGTTTGTTCAAAAAGATTTCTAATAAAATTATCTGAAATTTTATCCGTACGAATTGAAGAAAGTAAATGTTGGTATTGCTGTTTAAATGAAGTGTGAAGGTTGCAAAACTTCTAAGTTCGTTTGAAGTAGTGTGTTTATCCTAAGTATAGGAGGAAAGCAAGTTTCCCCTAAGATTAAAGTGGTATTATTAAAAAAAGAATGATGTGAAAGAATAAGTTGGATGCATTACGGATAAGATGAATTTTGGTTTTATTTCAAACCTTTTTCAACAAATAATAAATAATATCACTAAATAAATTACCTCTTTTGATGTTTATGTTTGGTGCTTACGCCATGTCGGTGAAATTTAGTTTTTTACACAAGCTTATGGTAATTTGAACATTTCATGACTGCGCGTATGAGTGACTTCCATTTACTATCCATTTTACCAAATTGAGCGAGTGTGAAATAGAAACTTATCTATAAATATTCGTGAGTTGCTTTGTCGCGTTATCTATGCTTGTGATCATTAATTTGTTTTGTTAAAAAGAAATATTTTTGCTTTGATTGCTTGAGGGCAAGCAATAAGCTAAGTATGGGGGGATTTGATAACGCTCCAAATATACATAAAATATCCATCAAAATACATTAAATATATATGTTAACGCATGAAATATTGCAAAGTTTGCTTGTTTGTTGTGTAATATTCATATCAGGCCTAAAAATGAAGAAAAAGACTTAACGTGCAAAAGAATGTCGTTAAATACACTAACTGTCGTTATATGAAGAATCTAGAAGATAATTTAAAGAGGAGTTAATGATTGAATCCAAAGTGCGGCACACAATTATCTTTGTGCAGCGTACTTCAAGACGAAGTAAATGCTATTTAATTACACACCAAGTGCGGCGCACAATTTTCCTTGTGCTGCGTACTTCTCCTTCAATTACTCCCAAGTCATAAATGATTGCAATGATTGTGCAACCTTTCACTCTCCAAATTTTAGCAACTGATGCACCATCCTTAAGTATAAATAGAGCACGAAATTCAAGGTTAGAGGCATCCCATTCTTCACTCTAATCATCTATAATCATTTCTCATTAGTTAGTAAGTTGTTCTAAGGAATTGTTGAAGAATAAACCTTGTTCTTCATCATATTCCAGGTTTTAGTAGAGGAAAGTACCATTTGATCATAAAAGGTTGTGTTGAGAAGAAGTTATAGTATTTGTAGTTGAATTTCTGGGTTGTTGGAATTATTGTTCGAAGGAAACTCTTGAAGAATCAATATATTTTGCTATTGAGTTTGGTATAAACACGTTTCCCTACTTTATTATTATGAATTTTGAACTGTTCATGCTTGTTATGTGTTTTGAATTTATGAATATGGAGTAGTTTAACATGTTGTTTGGGAATCATGAGGGAATTATGGATTAAACTTAGATGAACTAGTAAATTTTAGAAATTGTTAATATGAACTTGATGTTTTTATAACCAGATTCTTTAATAGTCATTTGATCATCATTCTAGCCCGGATATAGGTCGAAAGACTCTGGCTAAATGCCTGATTTCCAAGTTGTTTGTCTATGACAACTAGATCTTAGTCTTGTGAGGATTGGCTAACAAAATGATTATTAACCCGAGTATAAGAAGGTTTAACGCTTAACCATATGTCTAACTAACTTGGTTAAGAAAGATTATATTTATTATTTCCAAGCTTGAATTGAACTTAAAGCATTTTTGTAATCAAAAGTAAAGGCCGAAAGGATTTTTAATTATAATAAATAGACAATCGTTTTAGCAAACTACCCGTTTCTTTAATCGATTATACCTACATTTTTGAACCCGTTATCTATTTAAGTTTATCTATTTTTGTTCTCGTTCTCCCAAACAACATCATTTTATATCTTGAAGTACTTTGAAATCTTTAGATAGTGACAGTCTATAAGATTTACCCTTTCATAATATAATTGACCCTTTCTAAGAATTACCAATCCCGTGGAACGACCTGGTCTTACCCTAAAACATATACTATAAACGGGGGTTTATACTTTACCCGTGTGTTAGTTGGAATTCGGATAAAACCAGTATTATAAATTTAAAGCTTTAATAACACATCACATGCTGACTATGTTAGCCTCAAATAATGAGTCGAACATGGAAGTTCGTTCATTTAGAATATTAAGTCTCGGTCATTTTAATATGTAACATTGTAATAGGCTAGAACGGGTAAACGGGCTCATTTAATGTAATCTAACCGGTCACGTGTATCGGGCGAAAGCCCAAGTAAACCTGAGCCCGGCCCGTATAATAACTAAAGGCATGAAAGCCTTTTAGTTGGATACATATACACCTCACCAAGGAAGGTGATGTGGTTGGTCTCATTTGTAATCTTTGCAAGTTAATCAACCATTCCATTTTTCTCTCTTTATTTCTCTCTCTAACTTCTCTCTAAAATTCTTCCTTTTCTCTTATCTATTTTTCTTGTATCAATGGTGAAGTGAAGGTGATATTGGGTTACCGACATTTGGTATCACTTGCCACGGGTGGGTTTAGTGATTTGTTTGTGGTAAATTGTAATGAGCTTATTGGTTCAGCTTATTGGCTTTTTTTTTCTATTCGAATTCTTTAATAGTTTTGCTATTTCATATTTTTTTTCTTACGTAAGCTTATTTTTATGTTGGTTGAAAACGTTTTCGAGCTACAAAAATAATTTGTCTGTTCAACAAATTTCTATATACACGAATTTGTCTTTGGGCTTACTGTTCATCATTTACATTTTGGGCTTATTCTTGTTCTATAAGGGTGCGTTTTTTTTTGTTTGTCAAAGAAAACAAGACATCACTTCTTTCTTTCATTTTTTTTTTGAAAATCTTCAAACCGTCTCTCTATTATTTTTATGAGCCTATACTTTCTTATTGTGGCTTAAAACGAGCTTTCA
>BQNB010034813.1:0-45000 GCA_026074375.1 Tanacetum coccineum
TAGCTTAAGTCTTCTACATGTTCATTGGGCTGACTTGGCCCAATAAGATGGGTCGGGTTGGCCCGATAAGGTTTCTTTGGTTTTGGCTTCGTCTTTGACTTTTTGACTTTGACTTTGACATTTTTACGCTCTTTCCATTCCCGTGCTTGGTTTTGTCCTTTTGGCTTGATTTTGTGTCTTTTTGTCGATATCCATTCCCTGCATAATATAAATGCAAAACACACAAATACAATGCATTTTTTGTATGTTTTTAGTCTTTTAAGCTCGTTTTATTAGGTCAAAAGTATGTGTAATTAAGCGCATACCAAAATCCCCCATACTAAACTACTGTTGTGTCCTCACGCAATGCTATAAGTAAACACTTTAGAAAACCAAGAATCTCAATCCCCCTCGACTAATTACCTCGAAAAGTAGCTAAGTGTTCATCAAGGAGAATTAAAGAATCATTAGCTTTGAAAAGCCCCGTTTTGACCATTTTAAAATATGTACACTAATTACCACACATATTTTTTTATATTTTTCCCTTTTCTCTTTCTTTTTATACTTTTCTTTTTAAGCAACTAACTAGAATGTCTGGACTTTCGTTATTTTCATAACCTTTAGGGTCATAGAATAAGAAGCACTTCAATCCTAAAATGCCTAAAAAGGATAAATTCATCGTCCCCGATTTTTCACTTGTCCCAAACCAAGCTCAAAAACGAAATCACCGTTAAATATAAGTTAAGATGCTAACACTACTCATACTTGTAACTTGTGAAACTTTTCACTCCCGACAATTATTATATATTATGTGAATGTGCTTATTTCGAATTTCAACCATGGATCAACCTTTTTAAGAAAATTGCAATATTTCTATGCTTCATGTTCCACCTAAGAATTATGATTTTGAAGGCGAGATCATTCCATGTAGCGACTTTCTTCTCGGCACATCCCGGCCGAGACCGGCTTAGGTGACCAGGATTTTGACACCCCACAGAGAATAGTATCAGAACTCACGGACCTTCAGTTTTAAAAACTCTTGGGCTTCCCGTTAAATAAACAATTTATTTAGAAAAACCACAACTTAAAACGAAATAGTCTTAGTTCAAAAGCATATTTAAATTTAAGAAAAAAGAGATTTTCCCTATATTTATTAAATCACATATATTACACTTGATATAATTATACATCCTTTAAACGAAGGAAATCCTCGACCTTTTTAAAGGCTGCAACATCGGTTGTGAGCCGGCAAGATGCAGCAAACTTTTATTAGCCCACACAGAGAATAGTATCGGAACTCACAGACCTTCGATTTCAAAAACTCTTAGGCTTCCCGTTAAATAAACAATTCATTTAGAAAAACCACAACTTAAAACGAAATAGTCTTAGTTCAAAAGCATATTTAAATTTATTAAAAAAAAGATTTTCCATATATTTATTAAATCACATATATTACATTTAACATTAATATAATTATACTTATAACCTCCACCCTTTAAACGAACTGTCACATCGGTATGCGAGCCGACCATGATCTAGTTGTCTTATTTCGGCTTCAAAAACCCTCGACCTTTTTGAAGGCTGCAACATCGGTTGTGAGCCGGCAAGATGCAGCAAACTTTTATCAGTCTCGGATTATTATTCTTACTATGGGCCTTCTTTTGAAGACTGCCACATCGGTTGTGAGCCGGCAAGAGGCAGTAAACTTTTATTAGCCCACAGTTTTTATTATTATTATTATTATTACCTCATTTTTTTACACTTTATATTACCACGATATAGAGAAAATTTCTTTTTAGAAAATTTAAGTATAAATTTGAACTAAGACTAAATAAATTATTGTTATCGACTACATTAAAAAATCGTTGATTTAAGTTTAATTTTCGAAAATAGCACTTATTATTAGTCCGGTTAGAAGCTTTGGGGAGGAAAAGCCACAAATTACACTTATGAGCTCTTAAGATTTCCAACTAATCCTTGCTTAGCATCTAACTCATAATTAACTCTATCATTTCTCGTTCTTCGCAAATTTAAAATCTTTAATAAAAAGATCCGCGAATGCTTAGTCAAATAAACTAGCTTAGACAAGTTTATAAAGGTTAAGGGACAAAGCTAAGAGCTCAACACGCTCGATCGAGTCAAAATTTATTCTTATTCTACCCAGCAGGAAAGTCAACATTGTGACAAAACACTTATTTTATTTTTGAAATTTTTTTAAAATTTTCATTTTTTTGGTATTTTGGTGGTAAAAACGGGATTACGTGAAAACAACGACTGCATGCATAATCAAATCGATAGACCCCCCCACCCATAATAGAATTGAACATTGTCCTCAATGTTTTAAGAAGGGTTCCTACGTAAATCTAAAGCCGTTTATTAAGTATGCATAAAGATAAACGTTAGTCGATAAGATTTAGGATATTGGATTCCCATAATCATGCTAAGGATTGAAGCTCGAGTGAACGAAGGACAAAACCACGAGCACGAGAGTCTTCATAATCCGGGGCAATCCTGGACATACAACACAAAACACAAAACATGAGAAAGGAAGAGGCGAACCTCCTCACGTCACACTTATTCATTACTACTATTATAATTATATTAGGATAAGCATGGGTTGCCACCCACGAAGCGCTTGTTTATTAATGAGTCACTAAGCTTGACTCGATCCCCCATACTTGAGCTGGTCAAAGAGGATAGAAATGGAGAAATGGAACATCCAAGATAGGACTGTCCCTTCCATAAATCATCATCGGGCTTTCAGAAAAATCAGAAATGATCTGGTAAGCTTTAAAGCCCCGATGAGATAAGAGATGAGGAGATTTCTCCTCATTAGAAGCAAGAATACCAGAATTGAAAACTTTGTTCTCATTTTCGGATGAAAATGGAAGCAAAGTGTCAATCACTGGACAACGGGTAGGATGGGTGGGTAAAATACTAGGCATAAGAACATAATGTTCAGAAATATCATCCACCACTTTAGCAGTCAAAATCCCCGTATTGGGCTCAATATCAAAGTGAATTCCATCATCATCCGGTGGTTTCGCAGGAGGACGAGGAGGTGATGGATCATAATAATGATCAAAATGAATAACTCATTTTTGGGAAGGGAAAGAGAATCATTGCTAAGTAATTCTTCAAGAAAAAGAATATCCCCTTCTGAGTCATAGTCGTCATTCTTAATACCCGCTGGTATCGAGTCATCCGGAGCAAGAAATATATCAATCTCCTCCATAAGAGAGTCACTATCCTCAACGGGGATAGGAGATGGAGAGAAAGATTTGATTACAGCATCAGAATTTTCAGAATTAAGTTTTTCCGGAGGTCGAGGAGATGAATTATCATACAACAATTTCTCAACAAGACGAATTTCTTCCTCTGGATCAAAGTCGGCTTCATCAATTTCTGGAGAAATCAAATCGATATGAGCGAGTTCACCGGAGAACTCCTCGAGAAGAGAATCAAACTTAGGAGAAGAAACTATCGAAGTATCTCGATTAAGCAAAGATTCTATAAGATCAGATTCTGCATTAAAGTGATGCGGATCTATCTTAGTAGAAATGATTTCTTCATCAAAAAGTGGGTTCGAATAAATTTTGAAATTTTCTTCCGGAACGTCCTCATCAGAAAGTGACTCGTCATCACTAGAGGTAAAATCGTCGTTAGAATCAAAGAGAGGATTAGAAAAAGTCGTAAAATCATCACAAAAGGGCATATCACACTCACTTTCAATATCGGATAAATCCTCGGATAAATCCTCGGACTCACTTGGGATTGGAACAAGGTCCTCAACACTAGACTTTATGAATTCGTCCGATTCCTTTTCAGGAATAGTGCGAAGATGCTCATCCTCCATTATGAGAGAGTCCTCGGGCTCCATAGTCGGTAAGACGGGTGTGATTGCAATAGACTGAGGAAGTTGAGAAATAATTTCATTCAAAGGAATAGTACTCTCCTCGTCATCATCGTCATCATAGTAAATAGAATTGAAACGTCGCGAAGGCTCGGGAGTATGAGTACTAACATTAGCTGCCTGCTCTAGTTGCCGAAGCTCTTTCTTTTTATTAATTTTAATACTCATTCCATTGAATTTTCCCTTAAGCTCGTCAATCTTAATTTCACATTCCCTTCTATAACGAATATCTATTCTCTCATTACGATAATATTTGATCTGAATTTGATTAATCATACTTTTCATTTCATCTAAATATTGCTGCTAATCAAAATCCCCTCCATATCTGATACTCATTTCTTGAGAGTGATTGATCGATGGATACTTGCGGGTTGGTCAGAAACCCGGAATAACTAGGATTAAGGCTCAAAGTAAGTTTTGAATTTCATCGTGCATTGAAAACTTAATGAGACCCCCACCATTTTTCACAACAACGATATTTGTTTGAGGTAAAACGCGTGAATTTGTGAATAACGTATCATCTAAGTTTTGAATGTATCAAGTTTCCGCTCATAAATAACAAATGTACATTGAAAGTCTCATGAGCACCCCTACAACAGCGACTACAACAAAGATATTGTTTTGAAAAACTTGGTAAAGTTTGTTGAAAAATAATTGTCAAAGTTTTGATTGCAACACGGTTGTTCCGGCTTCATAAGACAAGCGGAGACTTGTGGGGGCAATCGTAACCATAATGAGCATCATTTCCACATAACTCACAAGAATACATATGGGGTTGTGGAGGGTGGTTGAAAAAGTTTGGAGAATCATTGAAAGAATTCGGATTTGGATCATTAACGAATGAATTTCCAGCTTTAACACAACATATAGAACAAACTTCATCCATATAATTTCCTCTACACTACACACAAGTACACTGTCGACAAAATAAACCGCCAAACGGACCTCCACACTTGAAACAACCACGTCGGTTGTTTGACAACATTAGAATTAAACAAATGAGATTAAGAAGAGTATTTTTGAATTTTTTTTATTTTTTTTAATGTATTTTAAAACAAGAAAAATATTTTTGGGACCGATAAATCAAAGGCGTACGGTAGCTCCCTAGATAACGCACAAAGAAGTGGAGGATCGGGTAAGCGCGAAGCGTTTTAAAAACCTTTTCCTTTTGGGTCGATGTTCATTGGATCAACCCTCCTTATACCTCTCTTATAGTTTGTAATCTAAAGGTGAGCCGATTTGAAAATTGACATCACGATTTCTTTTGTTGTATATTTTTTTTTGGTATTTTAAATACTTCAGGAAAAGTATTTGTGATTACTTTTATTGTTTATTATAATACAGAATAAATCTACAAATAAAATGGGAAAATAAAATATTTTTGTATTATTTTTATTTTATATATTCACAAAAAAAATAACTTCACGGGGAAGGGTCTTCAAATCACTAATCTTCAAACGTAAACTTGATAATCCACACATAACGTCATCCCCGGTCAGCGGCGCCCAAAAATTTTGATATAACTTTTGATTATATAATAATATATATATATAATATATATAGTAGTATATATATATATATATTATATAACCCTACTTAATACATATATAATATATAACTAAAGTATCAAATAATAGTAAGAGTGGAAAAGTGAAAAGGTTTTATAAGAAGGAAGATTACTTTTATCCAAAGTAAAATTCAAAACCTTCCCGAGTCGTATCCCGACGAGGCGTGAATTGAAAATCGAGGTTAAGTTCGTGATCGAGTGATTGAATGATCAAATTTTTGATTTGGGATTCTATTTCTACAAATAATATGCAAAAACAAATAAACGCAAGTAAACAATTAAAGCAATTAAAGATTGGACCTAAAAACGTTAACGGGAATCTAAAAAACGCGACTTAAAACCTAAATTATCAAATTTTAACCCTACAAAAGCAAATTTAATTTTTAAAGGTCCTAAATGATTAAAAATAATTTTAGAAAAAAGAATTATATTTTTTGACTTTTATTTTATTTATTATGAATTAAAAACGGTTTTAATCTAAATAAAATATTAAAAATAGTAAACGACTTTATAAAAATCCAGGAAAATTACTGAAAATACTTTAAGCTATAACTAATCTAAGAAAAATAAGAACATGAAATAAGCTATGCTAATAAGCTGCTAAATAAGCTGAAAAGAAAATAAGCCTAAAACTGGAAATAAGGGTTAAATATTAAATATAACAAATTATAAACGAAAAAGTCCCAAGGGCAGTTGGTAGTGGAGTGTGGTGTTAAAGTGTTGGCAGTTAAGGTTGAGGTCCCGGGTTCAAACCTAGGACTTCCCTATACGGCCAACATTTTTATTTTGCAAAAGTTTTTTATGAAAAAGCTAAATTAAGCAAAACTAAGCAACTTTTGTGAAAACACTTTTTATAAAAACCACAAATAAGCACAGAAATAAGCTGAAACAAAACTCAGATTGGCTTAAAAGCTTAACAGCTTTTTGAGCCAAAACCAAGTTAAGCCACAAGCTCAATTAAGCTAGCCACAAGCTCAATAAGCTATCAAAAGCCTAAAACTAAGTCTAATAAGCACCTAAGACAGATATTAAGCAATTTACATAAGCTGAATAAGCACAATTAAGGTGACAGAATTGACTTAAAAGCTAAGGCATTTGTCACTTAAACTGTTTTTGAGAAAAAGCTTCAATAAGCTCAAACTTAAACAAAATAAGCTACAAGGACCTTAATCCAACCTTAATAAGCAAAACTAAACTCAATTTAAGCACTGTAATAAGCTGGAAAACTTAAAAGAGCAAATAAGCTTTTTGGTCCAAAGATACTTAAAAAACAGCCTACAAAGCACTTTTTAAACTAAAAATTAAGCTAGTTAAGCTATCATCTAAGGTCTAAAAGCTAAAAACAGATAAAGTCACTACTATAAGCTACTAGAATAAGCAAAAATTAAACATTTTGAAAAACTAATAAGCCAGAAAAAGACTTATGAAAAAGGCTGATTACACTATGTTTTTGGTTTTTTATCAAGTTTTAGAAAAGACTAAATGGCTTTTTCAGCCCTAAATTTAAGCTAGTAAAAGTTGTTTTAAATCCTCAAAAAGCAAAAACAGATAAAGCATGATACCTAAAGAGCTTACTCTATTACTTTCATATCCTTAAACAACCTTAATCTAACCTAAATTTGCAATTGAAAATTGAATTTTTAAGCTTTGAAATTTAGACTTAAAAACTATGACAGATGGTGACACTAATTCAACTTACAAATGCAACAACTAAACCAAACTATTTCTACTGCATTTGAACCTAAAACAAGCAAGAAAAACAACACCTATAAGCTCTTAATCAAAATCTAAACAAATAAGCTTGATTATGAAACTAAAAACCTCAGGTTAAAACAATTGATAGATTAAACTTTAAACTTGAGATCTAAACTTTAAGAACTTATATAAACTGACTTTTTGGCTTAATTTGAGCTTATCAAAGTTGACTTAAAGGTCAAAGACAAACCAACAGTACTAACACATGGTTAGTACTGCTAGTGCCAAACACCCCTTAAAAAACTTAAAAACCATATTTAAGCTTAAAACAGTTTGATATAAGCTACAAAAAGCTAAAACAGATTGAGCACAGTGTTAATAAAGGACAAATAAGAAATACCCTAACAATAATAAGCACTTAACAATAAGCAAATAACATAAGCAGTTTTAAGCTATAAAACACAGATTATGAGAAATACTTGAACAAATGAGTTTTAAACTACAAGCTAAGCATGTTAAGCAATACTAAGACATAATAAGCATAAATAAGCAAAGATAAGCAGAAAATAAGCAGTTTAAATAAGCAATACATATTTTTTTTAAGCTAAACAATGCGATAAAACTGGTGAACTTATAAGACCCCTTTGAGATGCTATCTAGCACCAAGGGTATCAACATGCTCACAAGAGCTTATCAACAAGCTCTAGCTTGTTTTCACAAGCTAGTAAACCCATAAGCCCATCCCTTACTGGCTTATCATCCATTTAGCCCCTTTTTTGAGTGATTTTTGGTAAAAAGGCTTAAACCCTATAAACTATAGAAAAGTTAATATGATCTAAGTCGAACAACTTATATAAAGAGTAAATAAGAGCTTTTGCTAGCTTATAAAGTACTTTGAAACACAATGAACATTAACTTAAAAACTCAGAATTTTATAACATAAAGTACCTCAACTTTTCATTAAACTTTAAAAGAGTTGCAAGACTTGAATAAAAACTACAAATAACTAAATTTAAACTAAATAAGCGTGTAAAAATAATATCCTCAAGTCTTACAAAGAAGAGTCCTATTTATAGAAGATAAAGAAGGTCTTGGGGTCTTCTCTTTGTGCTAGTTCTGTGAGGAGATAAGAAGTTGTGCTTCTTATGTGAGAGAGTCGAAATCATCATCTAAGCCCTTCATTATGCTTGTTCACCAAGTAGTATGATCACAACCCTTGAATTGGTCTTCAATTCATCAACGAATGAGAAGTTAGGGGATTGCCAAGGTGGATTTGGTGGTTTGTGAAGTGGGGTTGAAGTGGGAATTAGATGGTTTTTTTTGGTGCGAGGTCGAGGTTGATAGTGGTGATGAATAGTAAATTTTTTTTAAAAAAAAGGGAAAAGGGTGTTCTGTTTTGTTTGTTTGACTGGGTTTGATACTTAACAATCGTTAGCCCTGTGTTTGATAAGGACTGGCACCGTTAGTCCTTTTGGACTAACGGTGCAAAAGGATTAGGACTAGTGATGCAGTGTAGTTAACATAGGTTATGGGTGTTGTGGCTTTTAATGGTATTGGCTTGATGTTATGTTTAGGACCCAAAATGGTCTTAAGCTATTGTTTAGCTTAAGTCCTTCAACAATTTCATGTGGGGCTGACTTGGCCCAATAAGATGGGTCGGGTTGGCCCGATAAGGTTTCTTTGGTTTTGGCTTCGTCTTTGACTTTTTGACTTTGACTTTGACTTTTTCACGCTCTTTCCATTCCAGTGCTTGGTTTTGTCCTTTTTGCTTGATTTTATGTCTTTTTGTCGATATCCATTCCCTGCACAATATAAATGCAAAACACACAAATACAATGCATTTTTGGTATGTTTTTAGTCTTTTAAGCCCATTTTATTAGGTCAAAGGTATGTGTAATTAAGCACATACCAAAATCCCCCATACTAAACTATAGCTGTGTCCTCACGCAATGCTATAAGTAAACACTTTAGAAAACCAAGAATCTCAATCCCCCTCGACTAATAGCCATCGAAAAGAAGCTAAGTGTCCGCCAGGAGAATAAAGAATCATTAGCTTTGAAAAGCCCCGTTTTGACCATTTTTAAATATTTACACTAATTACCACACATATTTTTTTATATTTTCCTTTTTCTCTTTCTTTTTATACTTTTCTTTTTAAGCAACTAACTAGAATGTCTGGACTTTCGTTATTTTCATAACCTTTAGGGTCATAGAATAAGAAGCACTTCAATCCTAAAATGCCTAAAAAGGATAAATTCATCGTCCTCGATTTTTCACTTGTCCCAAACCAAGCTTAAAAACGAAATCACCGTTAAATATAAGTTAAGATGCTAACACTACTCATACTTGTAACTTGTGAAACTTTTCACTCCCGACAATATTAATATATTATGTGAATGTGCATTTTCGAATTTCAACCATGGACACCTTTTAAGAAAATTGGCAATATTCTATGCTTCAAAGTTCACCAAAATTATGATTTTAGAGGCGAGATCAATCCATGTAAGCGACTTCTTCCGGCAATCATCCTGGCCGAGACCATGCTTAGGTTGACCCAGGCTTTTGACACCCCACAGAGAATAGTATCGGAACTCACGGACCTTCGGTTTCAAAAACTCTTAGGCTTCCCGTTAAATAAACAATTTATTTAGAAAAACCACAACTTAAAACGAAATAGTCTTAGTTCAAAAGCATATTTAAATTTAAGAAAAAAGAGATTTTCCCTATATTTATTAAATCACATATATTACACTTGATATAATTATACATCCTTTAAACGAAGGAAATCCTCGACCTTTTTGAAGGCTGCAACAACGTTTTGTGAAGCCTGCAAGATGCATCAAACTTTTAATCAGTCTTAGGATTATTATTCTTACTATTGGCCTTCTTTGAAGACAAGTCTGCACATTGGGTTATGTGTAGCCGGCAAGAGCAGTAAGACTTTTAATACAGCCCACAGTTTTTATTATTATTATTATTATTACCTCATTTTTTTACACTTTATATTACCACGATATATAGAGAAAATTTCTTTTTAGAAAATTTAAGTATAAATTTAAACTAAGACTAAATAAATTATTGTTATCGACTACATAAAAAAACGTTGATTTAAGTTTAATTTTTGAAAAGAGCACGTATTATTAGTTAGGTTAGGAGCTTATGGGAGAAAAAGCCACAAACTACACTTATGAGCTCTTAAGATTTCTAAATAATCCTTGTTTAGCATCTAACTCATAATTAACTCTATCATTTCTCGTTCTTCGCAAATTTAAAATGTTTAATAAAAAGATAAGCGAATGCTTAGTCAAATAAACTAGCTTAGTCAAGTTTATAACGTTTAAGGGACAAAGCTAAGAGCTCAACATGCTCGATCGAGTCAAAATTTATTCTTATTCTACCTAGCAGGAAAGTCAAACATTATGACAAAATACTTATTTATTTTTGAAAAAATTTAAATTTTTTCATTTTTTGGTATTTTGGTGGTAAAAACGGGATTACGTAAAAACAACGACTGCATGCATAATCAAATCGATAGAACCCCCCCCTACTAGAATTGAACATTGTCCTCAATGTTTTAAGAAGGGTTCCTACGTAAATCTAAAGCCGTTTATTAAGTATGCATAAAGATAAACGTTAGTCGATAAAAGATTAGGACTATTGGAATTCCCAATAATCAAGCTACGATTGCAGCTCGAGTGAAGGAAGGACAAAACCGACGAGCACACGAGAGTCTTCATAATCCAGGGCAATCCTTGGACATACAACACAAAACATGAAACACGAGAAAGGAAGAGGCGAACCTCCTCATGTCACACTTATTCATTACTACTATTATAATTATATTAGGATAAGCATGGGTTGCCATCTACGAAGCGCTTGTTTATTAATGAGTCACTAAGCTTGACTCGATCCCCCATACTTGAGTTGGTCAAGGAGGATAGAAATGGAGAAATGGAACATCCAAGATAGGATTGTCCCTTCCATAAATCATCATCGGGATTTCAGAAAAATCAGAAATGATCTGGTAAGCTTTAAAACCCCGATGAGATAAGAGATGAGGAGATTTCTCCTCATTAGAAGCAAGAATACCATAAAAGAAAACTTTGTTCTCATTTTCGGATGAAAATAGAAGCAAAGTGTCAATCACTGGACAACGGGTGGGATGGGTGGGTAAAATACTAGGCATAAGAACATAATGTTCAGAAATATCATCCACCACTTTAGCAGTCAAAATCCCCGTATTGGGCTCAATATCAAAGTGAATTCCATCATCATTCGGTGGTTTCGCAGGAGGACGAGGAGGTGATGGATCATAATAACGATCAAAATGAAATGACTTCTTTTTGAGAAGGGAATGGGAATCATTTCTAAGCAATTCTTCAAGAAAAAGAATATCCCCTTCTGAGTCATAGTCATCATTCTCAATACCCGGTGGTATCGAGTCATCCGAAGCAAGAAATATATCAATATCCTCCATAAGAGAGTCACTATCCTCAACGGGGATAGGAGATGGAGAGAAATATTTGATTACAACATCATAATTTTCAAGAATTGAAGTTTCCTAAGGTCAGGAGATGAATTATCCGTACAACAATTTCTCACAAACGAATTTCTTCCTCTGGATCAAAGTCGGCTTCAACAAATTTCTGGAGAAATCAAATCGATATGAGCGAGTTCACCGGAGAACTCCTCGAGAAGAGAATCAAACTTAGGAGAAGAAACTATCGAAGTATCCCGATTAAGTAACCATCTATTAAGATCAAATCTGACATTAAATGATATCGGATCTATCTTAGAAAAATGATTTCTTCATCAAAAATTGGGTTCGTATTAAATTTTGAAAATTTCTTCTGGAACATCCTCATCAGAAAGTGACTCGTCATCACTAGAGGTAAAATCGTCATTAGAATCAAAGAGACGATTAGAAAAAGTCGTAAAATCATCACAAAAGGGCATATTACACTCACTCTCAATATCAGACGAATCCTCGGACTCACTTGGGATTGGAACAAGGTCCTCAACACTAGACTTTATGAATTCGTCCGATTCCTTTTTAGGAATAGTGCAAAGATGCTCATCCTCCTTTATGAGAGAGTTTCGGGTTTCCAAAGTCGTAAGACAGGTGTAGATGAATAGACTGTGAAGTTTGAGAAAATAATTTCATTCAAAGGAATAGTATTCTCCTCATCATCATCGTCATCATAGTAAATAGAATTGAAACGTCGCGAAGGCTCAGGAGTATGAGTACTAACATTAGCTGCCTGCTCTAGTTGCCGAAGCTCTTTCTTTTTATTAATTTTAATACTCCTTCCATTGAATTTTCCTTAAGCTCGTCAATCTTAATTTCACATTCCCTTCTGTAACGAATATCTATTCTCTCATTACGATAATCTTTGATCTGAATTTGATTAATCATACTTTTCATTTCATCTAAATACTGCTGCTTCAGATCCTCCATATCTTGGATACTCATTTCTTGAGGAGGTGATTGATCGATGGGATACTGTGAGGGTTGGTCAAAACCGAAATAGCTAGGATTAGGCTCAAAGTAGTTTTGATTCATCGGTTGACACTGAAAACTTTCATGAGGACCCCCACAGTTTTCACAACAAAGATATTGTTGAGGAAAACTCGGTGAATTTTGTGAAACGATATCATCAAACTTTTGATTGTAGCAAGTTTTTGGCTCATAGAATATCAATTGCTGACATTGAAAAGTCTCATGAGAACCCTTACAGCGAGTACAACAAAGATATTGTTGTGAAAAACTTGGTGAAGTTTGTGAAAAATTATTGTAAAAGTTTTGATTGTAACACGGTTTCCCACGGCTCAGAGAACAAGCGTACTTGTGTAGACAATACATAACATCAAGACATCGTTTCCACATAACTCACTAAGAGATACATCTGGGGTTTGGAGGTGGTTGAAAAAGTTATGTGAGAATTTATTGAAAGAATTCGATTTGGATCATTGACGACTGAATTACCTCCAATAAAACCCAAACCAATCTCCAATATCCATTCCAGTTCCTTCCCACCACGCAAACCCATAGACCCAAACCCAATTCCACAATCCCACCTTCACCATCCCCAATTCCTTTCCAGGGTGTGGGTCCATCCTCCATCCAGTGTTTTTGGGGTTGCTGGAGGTAGGGTTGTGTTTGGTTTGTCTTTAACCAGCATTATAGAATAAAACTTCGTCCAAAAAATTCCTCTACACTGCACACAAGTACATTGTCGACAAAATAAACTGCCAAACGGACCTCAACACATGAAACAACCACGTCGGTTGTATGACGACATTAGAATTAAACAAATGAGATTAAGAAGAGTATTTTTGAATTTTTATATTTTTTTTAATGTATTTTAAACAAGAAAAATATTTTTGGGACCGATAAATCAAAGGCGTACGGTAGCTCTCTAGATAGCGCACAAAGAAGTGGAGGAGCAGGTAAGCGCGATGCGTTTTAAAAACCTTTTCCTTTCGAGTCGATGTTCGTTGGATCAACCCTCCTTATACCTCTCTTATAGTTTGTAATCTAAAGGTGAGCCGATTTGACAATTGACATCACAGTTTCTTTTGTTATATATTTAATAATTTTTGGTATTTTAAATACTTTAGGAAAAGTTTTTGTGATTATTTTTATTGTTTATTATAATAGAGAATAAATTCACAAATAAAATGAGAAAATAAAATATTTTTGTATTTTTTATATTTTATATATTTACAAATAAAAACAATAACTTTACGGGAAAGAGTCTTCAAATCACTAATCTTCAAACGTAAACTTGATAATCGCACACACCTCCCCGACAGTGCGCCAAAAATTTGATATAACTTTCAATTATACAAATATATATATATATATATATATATATATATATATATATATATATATATATATATATATATATATATATATATATATATTAATTACTTACTTAATACATATATAATATATAACTAAAGTATCAAATAATAGTAAAAGTGGAAAAGTGAAAAGGTTTTATAAGAAGGAAAATTACTTTTATCCAAAGTAAAATTCAAAACCTTCCCGAGTCGTATCCTGACGAGGCGTGAATTAAAAATCGAGGTTAAGTTCATGATCGAGTGATTAAATGATCAAATTTTTGATTTGGAATTCTATTTCTACAAATAATATGCAAAAACAAATAAACGCAAGTAAACAATTAAAGCAATTAAAGATTGGACCTAAAAACGTTAACGAGAATCTTAAAAACGCGACTTAAAACCTAAATTATCAAATTTTAACCCTACAAAATCAAATTTAATTTTTAAAGGTCCTAAATGATTAA
Source organism: Tanacetum coccineum (assembly GCA_026074375.1). NCBI lineage: Eukaryota > Viridiplantae > Streptophyta > Magnoliopsida > Asterales > Asteraceae > Tanacetum > Tanacetum coccineum. The sequence goes on from BQNB010034813.1 coordinate 14,471, forward strand.
AAATAATTTTAGAAAAAAGAATTATATTTTTTTTTACTTTTATTTTATTTATTATGAATTAAAAACGGTTTTAATCTAAATAAAATATTAAAAATAGTAAACGACTTTATAAAAATCCAGGAAAATTACTGAAAATACTTTAAGCTATAACTAATCTAAGAAAAATAAGAATAGGAAATAAGCTATGTTAATAAGCTGCTAAATAAGCTGAAAAGAAAATAAGCCTAAAACTGGAAATAAGAGTTAAATATTAAATATAACAAATTATAAACAAAAAAGTCCCAAGGGCAGTTGGTAGTGGAGTGTGGTGTTAAAGTGTTGACAGTTAAGGTTGAGGTCTGTTAGGTTCATAAAAAGTGTCGATTATGTGGTTTAGTTATATTTAGTTTATAGTTTTTATTTTGTTTAGTATAAAGTAGCTTGTAATAAGGTATATTATGTTAAAAGAAAGAAATAGCATAATTACCAAAGATTAGGGACTAGAAGTGAAAAATAAAGGAAGGGAAGGCTCCTTCCTTCTCCTATTAATATCCCTCTAATCATCATTAGAGAGTGATGCTTTGTAATAAACATTTTCTCTTTTCCCTCCATTTATAACATTTGAAATTTGAATACTTTCCCTCCACTACTATTCTCTCTAAGCTTCCATGATTGATAATGTATGATTCAAGATAAACAAGACCTATCAAGTGGTATCATACGCCATTAGAGAATACGAGTGAGTCGATTTGTGCATTTTTTTCCACGTTCGAGAACAATATGAAGAATTCATGCTTCGTGATGAAGCATTTGAGCTCATCCGATAGTGTTTTGGAAGCGGTTTCGAATAATTGAGTTGTTTCGTTATGGATTTGGTGATGGATTACCGTGTTTCAGCATTCTCGGAAGTATATTAGTATTCTCGGATCATTTCTCTACATTCTCGGAAGTGGTTTTTAGAGTTTCAGATCACTTTTCTTATAGTTTTGATCGGAAAACTATTGTAATAGATATATACGCATTTTCGGTTCTATCGAAAATCGTATATTAGGAGATAATTGATAAACTCGGATTCAGATCGAGTTTCATAACTTTTCACACATTTTCGGTTTGATCGAAAAGTGTGAATAAGGACTTAGTGAATTTACTCTCGGGAATACGCTTACAAAGTATTAAAATACCACAGTTTCACAGTTTTATCAAAAATTGGGTTTTTTGAAAAACAAATTTGTCAATTTTTTAAAACTCAGAAACTAAATTCGGTTTTATCGAATTTGAAGTTAGATGTGCTTTTGGATTATCCAGACATCATAAATTTCGGTTTTATCGAGTTTGTGGTAATTGATAATTCAATAGATCTTCGAAATTTTCAAAACTCGAATCTATCGAGGTTTTATATAAATTGATTTTATAGATTAAGAGTATTTCCGAGTTTAAAAAAGTTTTTAGTGTACCGAGATTTAGTATTTTTTCCGAGTTTAGTCTATACGAGAATGTTATCGCGATTCATACTAACGTTGCTTATCGGAACATGTTGTCCAAGTTTTTACAAGTGTTCGAGAATGTACCGAGTTTGGAAAAATTTTCACAAATATCCAGCATTTTCGTCTACAAAGATCCAATCCCTTTGAATCTAAGCAATGTCAACAACACAAACAAAACAACAATCCCTTTTGATGCCGTTCCTGAGACGATACCCTCCATGCCTTGAAAGGGGTAATATATACCGTGGTCAAGTATAATTCAGACATACATAAACATCGAAAAGAGGGAAAACCAAAGATTGGTTAACAAAGCACTTGATGAAGGTCCTTATCAGTTTGAGATGTTCATTCCTAACAACTCCACAGTTCCGAAATTGCAAACAGCTGAGGATTTACAAGGAGATGCGTTATTGCATTATGATGCTGAGATGGAGCTCATGAATCTGATTCTTCTTTCTATTCCAAATGACATTTATAATTCTGTAGATGCTTGCACTTCGCACCCTAAGGACATAGGAAACGAGTTGAACGTCCTTATTGAGGGGAACTATACAAAAACAAAGTATTAGAGAAACTCATTTTACAAACGAATTTGATCAGTTTGTTACTGAACTAGGGGAAGCACTTGTTTTAGTTTATAATCGTTTTGCTCAGTTAATGAACGATTTAGAAAGAAATGACATGCATTTTCCAATTGTTACAATTAACACAAAGTTTCTGAATAGCTTGCAACCGGAATGGTTGAAATATGTTACCCAAGTTCGTCTTGCTAAACGTTTGACAGTGGATACGTTTGATGATCTTTTTGATTACCTTCATACAATCGAGAAACAGTTAATGTTTGAAAGAGCAAGAAAAGATGAGAAAAATCTCATGATCCTTTGGCTCTTGTAGCACACACGGGTTCATCTTCCAGAAACACATCGTCTTATTATGTGACACATCCCACATCTGTGGTTGATTATGAAGATGAATACCAGCAGGATGATGTTCACACCAATTCTGAAGATCCTTTAACATCTGCAATGTTGTTACTTGCTCTAGCCATTACTCAAAATTTTCCTACTTCCAACAATAATCGTCTTCGCGACTTCATCCAATACCAAACCAAGCAATCCATTCAAGGAACACGGTGAATATTCAAAGGCAGGAACTATGGGTAATCTGGAAGAAAAAATAAACGAGCTTAATGTTCGGAGGAAATCGTAGAGGGACTCGAATGCTCCAATTAGAGCCGGAAAATGTTTCAAAGACTCTCGAAACCTCGTCTATCAGGAAACACTTCCAACTGTACAATGCTACAACTGACATAGGAAAAGTACATATGTTAGGAATTGGCCCCAAATATCCAAGAGTTCAGGACTCAAATAACTTCATGGAACAAATGTTGCTGGCAAAACAGGATGAAGCTGGAGTAATTCTTACCGATGAGCAAAATGATTTTCTCTTATGCTTGATGCTTCAAGGATGAATAAATAGAAGAACTCAGTGCAAACATATGCTTAACGCCATAATTCAAACCAGCTGATAACACTTTTGATGCTTGGGCCAAGCAAAGATCCTAGCATTTATAAGTTAAGGTACAATCTTGCATCCAACACTAAACAAAAAGAACAAATGTATCCAACTCATACTAAAAACTATAACAGTAACTATTGTGAGATCAAATTGATATGTATATTATTTGATTCACCTAATAGGAATGTTAAAGTGCAGTATTGAAAAAGATGACACATGTTTTCCTGATTCTATTGCGATAGATGCAATTAGCTAGAAATGCATATCAGGAAGCTGAAAAACAACAAATATTTGCTCAAAAAGTTCAAAAACAAAACACGACTTTGACTAGTCAGCTTGAGTTGTATAAGGAAAGGGTTCGGATTTTGGAAAACATAAACAAGGATAATAATTATCTCAACGAATTTCTTGAGGCCGATAAACGAGCAAAACATTTTAGTCAACAACCCCAGTCTCAATTTGTTCGTGATCGAGATATTATTCGAGATCTAGAAAAACAACGAGATAAATTAGATTTAGATGTCAAAGATTACAAATAGCAAAATGAGGAACTTCAAAAGACTCATTCAATTTTAAAAAGACAAATGAATGAAAATGAGGATAAATCACATACATTGTCTAGATCTTTGAGCCCAAACTGAAAAGAATGTTGATCTAATTTTGAAACTTGGCAATTCCTTACAAGGAATGTTTATGCTTGGACCAAAGCCATTGTCTGTGTATGATCAGCAATTAAAACATGGTTTGGGGTACCTGAATCCTTATACACTCAATCAAGCAATTTCTCAATGTCCAAAGTTATATCTTGCTTCAAGTTTAGGTAATTCAGAGATTTCTTTGAATGTTAGAGATACTGAGGACACTCTTGATGATGCTTCTAAAAGTCAACAAAAAGTGTACGAAAAAATGAATGATCCAATTGTTGTTGCAAATAAACAGAATTGTTGGACAATTGATTATGCACAAATAAATGCTCTCTATAAAGACTTTGTTCCTCAAAAAGAACTTTCTGCTGAGCAAAAATATTTTCCATCTTCTTTTATTCCTTCTGACAAGAATTCAAATGCAACTCCTTCTATCCCGGTATCAATGCCGAGTGAGTCACCTTTGATCATTGAGTTAGATAAGATAAAAAATTGTTTTCAAAGGTTGTCTGAATTAATTCAAAAGAACTGTAAAAGAGCAAGCATTTTTTATACGTCACCTGAAGAAATACAACTCAATGATTTTTGTCAAGATCAACTCAAACCAATTGTCAACGAGTTGCAGTTCTATTTTGAATTCTTTAAGACACTATTTCAGAGGGATATAAAAGAGATGAAAGATGTTTTTGAGTCTACAGAAAGTGAACTTTGTGAACTAGAGAAGCAAAATGATTTTTTGAAAGATCAACTTTTGGAAGTATCTCTCAAGCATGAAGTTGAATTAAGTGTGTTGTTAAATCATGAATGTGTAGACAATTCAGGGACGCGCGCGTGCTAAAATTGAACAACTTAAAAAGAAAGTCCAACGAAGATTTACAAAGGGGGGTTGTGCCAGCAAAAATAGAAAAATGGCGTTGAGGAATGATTGTTCAAAGGTGTGAAAAGCAAAGTGTTGATTTTGAATTAAAGTTACAACATGAAAAAGAAAAACATAAATGGGATTCAAGTTTTCAGAATAAAAACACAAATCCTCTTGATTATTCTTGGATTTCAAAAATGGAGAAACTTGAAGATGAGAACGTGTCTTTGGATTTTACGGTGCAATCTTTGATAAAAGAACGTGACAATGTCAAATTAGAATATCAAAAGCTTTTTAATTCAATCAAAAAGACACGGTCTCAAACTCAAACGGAAATGGAACGAATTAATTGCTCATGGTCTCCCGAGAAAACAATATCATATGGTGTTATTCGTCTGAGAATCAGAATCTTTTATTTACCATATCTAGTTTAAAACTAACTGGCAAATATTGATAAAGTAAGTCTGTAAAACTAAGTTGACAAGACAAATGGTTCTCAAACTTCTTCATTGTTTCCACAACTACACCCATTACACAAACATGCTATTCAAAAGAAAATGGATGTTTAAAAATAAAATAAAAACCATATCGTGTCAAAACCAGACACTTTACAGACTTCACCTGCCAAACAAAGAGGGGTAAATTCAAACAAAAATGTCATAGCACCTGGAATGTACAAAGTTGTGACAACACATGAATTACAAACAAACGAGGCTAAGCATGATTTATCTTCTACAGGAATGAATGATGCATCTAGTGTTAGAAGACCAATGAATAGAGATTCACATGTCAAGAATAGTATCTTAGCTAACTCTAACAAGCCAGCAAAGAAAGTAGCAGTTTACGTTAGGAAAAATAAGCAAACAGATATCACATCTGGAAATGTTATCTCAAACAATGAGAATGTAAGTGATGTTGATGTTGCAAACGCTCCTAAAGCGAAAACTTTATTATGTGTTTATTGTATGCAAAATGTGCTTATTCCATGTCATGATAATAGTTTTGCAAATTATAAATTGAATGTGCGTTCGAATGTTCATAGACCATTATCCACTAAATCTAGAACATCAAAATCTTATGATACTACTTATGTAGTTCACAAGACTAGGTTTTCTAAGGAGTCGACACTATCTAAGTCTTTAGATACTACTCATGTAGTCTCCAAACCTAAGATTGATGTCGGAAGCACCTCAAAAGCTAACGATAAGGTTTCTAGTTCAAATAGAAGAAATGTACAAGATAAGTCTTTAAGCACATACATGAAGAACAAGATTCGAACTAGTCGAATCTGGAAAAAATGGTTTGAATCAAAACCAAATGTTATTTGGTCTCCTGTTAACACAAACCCAAATGGTCAAAATAACCAATCGGTTTCTGTTAAGAAATAGGTAACCTTATGAGTTATTACGAGGCAGAAAGCCGAATGTTGAATATTTTTATGTGTTTGGTTCATTGTGTTATCCAACGAATGATCGAGACGATCTTGGAAAAATGAAACCAAAAGCAGACATTGGGGGTCTTTATTGGTTATTCGGAAACATCAAGAGGGTTTTGAATTTATAATAGACGCACTAAAAAGATTATGGAAACCATAAATGTCAAGTTTGACGAGCTCACAGGAATGGCTTCTGAACACGATTGTTTAGAACCCGAGCTTCAACGATTCATAAATCATAATTCGTCAGCAGAAGAAATGAATACTCTATCAAAAGAGGATTTGGATAATTTGTTTGGTCCAATGTTTGAAGAATATTTTGAAAAGACATTTTCTGATTCACCCATCAATTCCGCTAACCGACTCAAATTCATGAAGACTCGCCTTCTACATTTTCAATTATTGTTGATGAACATGAGGCGCCTCCCATTGTGACTACATCTGATGAACAAATCTCTCCAATCTCTTTAACAGAGGCTGATGAGTTCAATCAAGAAGATTCTGCTCATTCTGATGGCAATTCACAATTTGTTTCATATAATCCTCTAAGTAGTGAGGAAATTTAGTCATCAACAACGGCTCTAGAGCTATCAAATATGCATAATTTCCATCAAGTACAACCCTCAACACACATTTGGACAAAAGATCATCCTCTAGACCAAGTTATTGGTGACCCATCCAAACCTGTCATGACTCGCCAACGGCTACACACAGATTCTGAGGTATGCATGTATGTATTAACCGTTAGCACTATTGAACCCAAGAATATCAAAGAAGCTATGGCAGACCACAGTTGGATTGAGTCCATGCAAGATGAGTTGAATCAATTTGAGAGACTTTAAGTTTAGGAACTCGTTCTACGACCAAAAGGAAATAATGTTATTGCTCTCAAATGGCTTTGGAAGAACAAGTGTGATGCTGAAAGTATTGTGGTTCGAAACAAAACTCGTCTTATGGCTAAAGGATACTAGCAGAAAGAAGGCATTGATTTTGAAGAGTCATTTGTTCTTGTTGCTCGTCTTGAGGCTGTTCGGATGTTTATTGCTTATGCTGCTCAAAAGAATATCACAATCTTTCAAATGGATGTTAAAACGGCTTTTCTCAATGGTCCTTTGAAAGAAGAAGTTTATGTCAGTCAACCTGAAGGGTTTATTGATCAAGAATTCCCAGATCACGTCTACAGGTTGAAAAAAGCTCTATACGGTCTTAAGCAAGCACCTCGTGCATGGTATGACAAATTGTCTTCTTTTATAATTGAACATGGGTTTACTAAAGGTATTATTGACCCGACTTTGTTCACACGACGTCATGGGGAGGACATATTACTTGTTCAAGTATATGTTGAAGACATTATTTTTGGTTTAACAAATCCAGATTTTTCAAAACGTTTTGCAAACCTAATGAAAAATAATTTTGAAATGTCGATGATTGGTGAACTAAAGTTCTTTCTTAGACTTCAAGTTCATCAATCTCCCCGTGGCATATTCATAAGTCAGTCACAATATGCAATAGAGTTGTTAAAGAAACATGGTCTAGATGAATGTGTCTCAATAAGTACACATATGGCAACTGAGAGGCTGGATGCTGATTTACAAGGCACTCCTACTGATCAAATGACTTATCATCGTATGATAGGAGGGCTTATGTACCTAACAGCCAGTCGTCCAGACATTGCTTTTGCTACTTTTGTATGTGCTCGTTATCAAGCACGTCCTACGGTCAAACACCTCAAAGAGGTTAAACGGATCTTTCGGTACCTGAGACAGTCCTATAACATGGGCCATGGGGTACTAGAATCACCACGAAAGGTAACCATACCAAGAAGTCTCGAGAGGAAATGGTTTCGGTAATTTCCCCTTGTTTCTCGAGAACATCTTGGTGGGGATTTTTCAAGTCTTGATAAGTGGTTCGGCCGCGAGATGCTCCCTCCTTTTATTATCACGATAATGACATCAAATTCTGGAGTAGGAGAATCCACTGTACAATCTCGGTGTATGTATCTTCTTGCTTGGCAAGAAGATATTTGAGAGCCGAGTGGTCCGTATACACTATGGTCTTCGACAAGACTAAATAAGGCCAGAATTTCTCGAAAGCATACACTACGGCTAATAATTCTTTCTCCGTCGTAGTGTAATGTGCTTGAGCATCCGTCATGGTCTTACTAGCATAGTGTATAGGCTGAAAATGTTGGATCTTACGTTGCCCAAGACAGCACCTACCGGCGTAAATCAAAAAGATCCGCGAATGCTTATTCAAGTTTATAACGGTTAAGGGACAAAGCTAAGAGCTCAACACGCTCGATCGAGTCAAAATTTATTCTTATTTTACCCAGCAGGAAAGTCAAACATTGTGACAAAACACTTATTTTATTTTTGAAAATTTTAAAATTAATTTTTTTTTTGGTATTTTGATGGTAAAAACGGGATTACGTGAAAACAACGATTGCAGGCACAATCAAATCGATAGATCCCCCCCATACTAGAACTAAACATTGTCCTCACTATTTTAAGAAGGGTCTCTACGTAAATCTAAAGCCCATTATTAAGTATGTTCAAAGATAAACGTTAGTCGATAAGATTTAGGATATTGGATTCCCTTAATCATGATAAGGATTAAAGCTCGAGTGAACGAAGGACAAAACCACAAGCACGAGAGTCTTCATAATCATGGGCAATCCTGGACATACAACACAAAACACGAAACACGAGAAAGGAAGAGGCGAACCTCCTCGCGTCACACTTATTCATTACTACTATAATAATTATATTAAGATAAGCATGGGTTGCCACGCACGAAGCGCTTGTTTATTAAAGGGTCACTAAGCTTGACTCGTCCCCGAATTTAGTTGTCCATGGGGAAGGTTTGGAGATCCGGGACAACCATAGGTGGTATGTCCCCTCCAAAATAGTGTTTGAGTCTATGACCGTTCACCTTGAAGTTTGGTCTGTCGGTTTGAGATAACTTGACAGTACCATAAGGGAAAACATGAGCAACGGTGAACGGTTCGGTCCAACGGGTCTTGACCTTACCCGAGAAAATCTTTAATCGAGAATTGAAGAGAAGGACTCGATCACCAACGTTGAAAACGCGGTTCTTAATCTTGGAGTCATGAATCTTCTTCGTTTTCTCTTTGTAGATTAAAGAGTTCTCGTAGGCTTGATCCCGGAGTTCATTTAATTCATTCAATTGAACTTTTCGGTGATCACCCGTGGTCTTAAGGTCAAAATTGCAATGTTTCAAGGCCTAATAGACCTTGTGTTCAAGTTTGATTGGAAGATGACAAGCCTTTCCGTACACTAGCTTATATGGAGTGCACCCGATGGGTGTTTTGAAAGCAGTACGGAAGGCCCATAAAGCATCATCTAACTTGTCGGACCATGAAGCATGATTTTCACCTACGGTCCTTTCCAAGATACGTTTCAAACCATGATTTGAAACCTCCACTTGTCCACTTGTTTGTGGATGATACGCGGTAGAAAGACGGTGAGTAACTCCATACTTAAGCATGACTTTTGCAAATTGGTCATTGCAAAAGTGAGTATCGTGATCACTAATAATAGCACGAGGAGTTCTAAATCGGGCAAAGAGATATTTCAAGAATTTCACGACAACTCGGGCATCGTTAGTGGGGAGCGCTTTTGCTTGACCATTGTTAGAGACAAGATAGTCAACGGCCACGAGACTTGACTTTATTCCCTCGAGAAGACGGGAACGGGTCCATGAAATTGATGCCCCACACGTTAAAGATCTCGCATACTTGAATTACATTTTAGGGTATTTCATCTTTTTGCGAGATTTTGCCTTGACGCTGACAAGTTTCACACCGTGTGACCAAGTCATGGGCATCACGGTAAATAGTCGGCCAATAAAATTCAAAAAAATCAAAAGACTTTTTTAGCGGTGTAGTTGGCACCATGATGTCCCTCGGTGGGTCCATTATGGCAAAACGTGAGGTATCAAGGCTTTTGGCCGCTAAAACACATGTCTTTAATCACTTAATCCGCACCAATTCTAAACAAATAGGGGTCGTCCCAAAAGTAGTGCTTAACATCCTTAAAAAACTTGTTCTTTTGCTGGGACGACATCCCTTTCACAATAAAATTCCCCGCATGGTAGCTTGCAATGTCGGCAAACCATGGGGTACTAGAATCACCACGAAAGGTAACCATACCAAGAGTCTTGAGAGGAAATGTTTCGGTAATTTCCTTGTTCTCGAGAACATCTTGGTGGGGATTTTCAATAAGTGGTCGGCCGTGAGATTCTCCGCTCCTTTTTTATCACGAATAATGACATCAAATTATTGGAGTAGGAGAATACACCGGAGCAATCTCGGTTTAGAATCTTGCTTTGCAAGAAGATATTTGAGAGCCGAGTTGGTCGTATACACTTATGTCTTCGAACAGACTTAAATAAAGGCTGGAATTTCTCGAAAGCATACACTACGGCTAATAATTCTTTCTCTGTAGTAGTGTAATGTGCTTGAGCATCCGTCATGGTCTTACTAGCATAGTGTATAGACTAAAAATGTTTGGTCTTACGTTGCCCCAAGATTGCACCTAAGCGTACTCACTTGCATCACACAAAATTTCAAATCGGTAGTTTCACCAATAGGGGGCAACTAAATCGAACGCTTTGGTTAACTTCTTTTAAAGTATATTAATGATGCAACAACATTCGTTCCGAAAGATGAAAAGGGTATCTTTTTCAGAAGATTGGGGTCTTCGGCCGGGCGATTTTAGATATCTTGAATAAATCGACGATAAAAACCACAACGTGGCCTAAAACTTCGAATGCCTTTATACGCTCGTGAAGTCGGATGTGGAGTTTTAGATATAACATCAACCTTTAGCTTGTCGACCTCAATCTGGACTTTGATATCTTATGTCATAGAGCAATACTTCCTTTTACCATAAATGGCATCTTATCCCAATTTAGAATAAATTAAATGTTTCGCACCGTTTGAGCATTTTGTCTAAATGGGAGAGGCATGAAGAGAAAGAATCCCCAAAGACCGAGAAATCGTCCATAAAGACCTCCATTGTTTCCTCGATCATGTCGTGGAAAATGGCCATCATGCACCTTTGGAACGTGCCCGGAGCATTACATAAGCCGAAAGGCATACGTCGGTAGGCAAACGTCCCATAAGGGCAAGTGAAGGTGGTCTTCTCTTGGTCCTTCGGGTCAATAGGAATCTGAAAGTATCCCGAGAAACCATCTAGAAAACAATAGTATTCGTTTCCCGCGAGTCTCTCAAGCATTTGGTCCATAAACGGTAACGGGAAATGATCTTTACGAGTGGCATCATTTAACTTTTGGTAGTCAATGCATACACGCCATCCCGTAACTAATCGAGTAGGTATCAACTCATTATCTTCATTTTCAATTACGGTCATACCACCCTTTTTAGGCACACAATGAACGGGGCTAACCCACGGGCTATCGGAGATAGGATAAATCAATCCGGCATCAAGGAGTTTGATAACTTCCTTTTTGATAACCTCATGAATTTTTGGGTTAACCCGTCTTTGATGTTGAATTGCCGGTTTAGAGTCATCCTCCATTAATATTTTGTGAGTACAAAATTGAGGGTCGATGCCCTTTATATCGGAGATTTTCCAAGCGATGGCACGCTTGTGTGACTTTAAAACCTTTAGAAGTCGGACCTTCTCATCTTCTTTTAAGTTTTTAGCAATTATGACGGGTAGTTTATCGGTACCCTCCAAAAATGCATACTCAAGATGAGAAGGTAGAGGATCATCAATAGAAGATTTTACTGTTTTAAGTTCTTCAAGATTAAGTTCTTTCGGAGGGAGAGGAGATGATGGATCATCGTTTAATAACTTCTCGAGTAGAAGAAGGTCTCCCTCCGGATCAAAGTCGTCATCATCAATTCCCGGTGGAATTGAATCATTTGTAAGACAAGCTTTGATTTCTTCCAAAATGAAGTCACCTTCATCAAAAGGAGTGAAAGAAGGGGAAGAAGTGGAAAGGATAGGATCTAAAGACGGAGTGGGATTGCCACTCGTAGAACTATCCGAGAATCCGAGCACTTCTTGAGCATACTCCTCACATGCTACGTCGATGACATCGATTCGATTAATCGATACAGCATCATTGTAGGAGTATCTCGAAGTTTGACCAACTTTAAAGGTCATGGCTTCATCATCAACCCGGAGAGTTAATTCTTCACCATAAACATCAATTGAAGCACGTGCCGTCCTCAAAAAGGGTCTCCTAAGAATTAAGGGAACCCGAGGATCGACAACATAATCAACTACTATGAAGTCGGCCAGAAAATGGAACTTTCCTACTTTTACAAAGACATCTTCGGCAATACCGGATGGACTAGTAGTCAATCGGTCTGCAAGTTCAAGAATCATTTGAGTAGGAGTAAGTTCGGGGAGTGAGAGCTTCTTCCATATGGAAAGAGGCATCAAGTTGTTGCTTGCACCAAGATCGGCTAAGGCTAAGCATTCAACTAACTCCGGAAAATCACATGGAATGAGAAACTTACCGGGGTCTCCAAGTTTTTCGGGCAACTTTTTTAGGATAACCGCCGAACAATTCTCATTCACCGGTGTTTTAGCTAAGTCAAACAATTTTTCTTTGTTATTAAGGAGACTTTTAAACATTGAAGAAAATTTTGGCATATGTAAAAGAGCATCCGCGAAACTGAGCTCGAAATGTAATTCCCTAAAGATTTCAATAAATTTCGAAGCTATTTTATCATCTTTTTCACGGAGTTTTTGTTTCTTGGCTCTTGAAGGATAAGGTATAGACGGTTTAGGCTTAGGAGCAACAACAGGCTCATCAATTGGAGCTTGAATTTGGACTACCGGAGGTTGGATGTTTTCGGTACTTGGTTGCATCGTATCCTTTGTCACCTCGGGTTCCCGTTCCACCACCTTGGGAAGAGGTGGAATTGGAGGTCCATCATAAGACATACCACTTCGGGTGGTGATTGCTTTCAAGTTACCTCTCGGGTTAGCAACGGTACCCGAACCCGAAGAAGAAGCGATATTCATTTGGAAAAAAACTAGCCATCATATTCGTAAGCTCATTGGTTTGATTTGACATTAAAGTTTGCATTTCATTCCTCAATTCATTTCTCACATTATTAATTTGATTTTGCATGGCTTTTATATTAGTATCAATTATCTTCTTGTAATTCGACAATTCATTCGAAGGAGCAACTTGAGTTTGCTAAATCAGAGCTTGATAACTCGGATTTCCTTGATTGTTTCCTCGGTTTTAATTGTAACCTTGATTGTACCGGGTTTGATTATTTTGCACATTCGGTTGAGCAAAACCCGGTGGTCGAATTTGGTTAGCTAAACTTTAAGGATGGTATCCGGTATTTCCCTGATTATAGTTAACTGCGGCTGCTGAAACATATCCTTGAATATTATCTCGATATTCCGGAAAAACGTTGCCATCGGTGGCAAGACATTGGTGGTAAGGATGCGGTCCACCACAGGTAATACAAATTTCTCAACTGCTTTCACGGAAGCAGAAGGAGAAGATTTTTGATGAAGCATAGCCTTAACGGCGTCAACAAGAGCGGCAATCTCGGGAGAATGAGGGGTAGAAGAAGAAGGAGCATTCGTACTTACTTTTGAAGCAATTGGTTTGTTCCGTGAGTTGTGAACTTTTGACTTGTTTTCAATAATTGTCAAAGCATCCCGAGGAGTTTTACTCAAAAGATTACCACCGGCGGCGGCATTCAAAGAATCTTGATCGGTCGGGGTTAACGCATTGTAGAAGGTATCAAGGTGATGCAACTTTGTAAATCCGTGATGCGGGCATTCACGAAGGAGATCCTTGAAATGGTCCCATGCCTCACAAAATGATTCATCAAAACGTTGTTGAAAAATCTTAATTTCATTCAGAAGATTTGTAGTTTTTGAAGGATGAAAGAATTGGTTAATAAACTTGGTAACAAGATCTTCCCAAGTAAGAATAGAACGAGGGGGTTCTTTTTTGAGCCAAATCCGGGTTGCCCCTCGATAGAAAGGGGAAAAAGCATAAGCTTAATCGATGAATTAGGCACATCTTTATACTTAATCGTGGAAGTAATCTTGTTAAACCAACAAATGTGAGCATGTGGATCTTCTTTCTAAAATCCGTAAAATTGCTTTGAAGTTACGAGATTTAGAAGACCATGTTTAAGCTCAAAATTCTCCGCAAGAATAGCGGGAATAACAATAGCATCTCCGTAACCCTCGGTGGGTACTTGGAGTAATTCCGCCATAGTACGTTGATCGGCCATCGTTACTACGGGACTCTCTTCAATAGAAAACGGTTCGACTCTTTGCTTGGAACGTGTATGATTTCGACGTTTCGAAGTCGTAGAAGATTCGGCAATTAAATTCGATGAAGAGCGAGTACGAATGCACTAAAAATAAAATAAGAGAAATAAAAAAAATATTTTTGTAACCGATAATCAAACGAGTGTACGGTAGCTCTCTAGAAAACGCACAAAGAAGCGGAGGAGCGGGTAAGCGCGAAGCGTTTTAAAAACCTTCTCCTTTCGGGTCGAAGATCGTCGGATCAACCCTCCTTATACCTCTCTTATAGTTTGTAATCTAAAGGTGAGTCGTTTTCACAAGTGACACAACGGTTGTTTTTGTTGTTTTTCAATTTTTATTTTTATTTTTGGAATTTTTTGATTACTTGATAATAGAAGAAAATATTCACAAATGAAAGCGATAACTTCACGGGGAAGGGTCTTCAAACACTAATCTTCAAACGTAAACACAATAATCGTTTCACAGCCTCCCCGGCAGCGGCGCCAAAAATTTGATACGGCTTAATTATACTTATATATATAACTTAATATACATATATATAATTAAAGTCAAAATATCAAATAATGAGAGTGAGTAAGTATTCCGTAAGGTTTTTAAGAAGGAAGATTACTTTTAACCAAAGTAAAATTCAAAACCTTCCCGGGTCGTTTCCCAACGAGGCGTGAATTGAAAATCGAGGTTAAGTTCGTGATCGAGTGATTGAATGATCAAATTTTTGAGTTGGGATTCTATTTCTACAAGTAATATGCAAAAACAAATAAACGCAAGTAAACAATTAAAGCAATTAAAGATTGGACCTAAAAACGTTAACGGGAATCTAAAAAAACGCGACTTAAAACCTAAATTATCAAATTTTAACCCTACAAAAGCAAATTTAATTTTTAAAAGTCCTAAATGATAAAAGAAAATTTTAGAAAAAAGAATTATATATTTTTTTACTTTTATAATTTTTATTATGAATTAAAAACACTTTTAAACTAAAAAATGCATTAAAAATACTAAACTAATTTAGAAAATTCCAAAAAATTCAGGGAAAGTGCTTAAGACAATACTAATCTTATGAAAAATAAAATGGAACTACCAACTTATCTTAATAAGCTGTAAATAAGCCCTAAAGGTCTGAAAGCTTATTATGGAAAACACCCTTAAATACCAAGTGGCCCAAGGGTCTAACAGAAAAGACCCAAGGGCGCAGATGGTAGAGTGTGGTGTGTTAAAACGTTTGGGGGTTAAGGTTGAGGTCCCGGGTTCGAAACTGGGGCCTCCCTAGACTCCCAAATGTTTTTATTTTTTAAATTTCTTTTTGCAAAAGCTTTTTAAGACTAAAATAAGCAACTTTTGTGAAAACACTTTTTCTAAAAACTTAAAATAAGCTAGAAATAAGCTATTTAGAACTGACAGAATGCTATTTAAGACTTAGACAAAATAAGCTAAAACTGAATTGCTTTTTAAGACTAGTTAGGCTAAAGGAAAAACAAAATAAGCTAAAACAGATCCTAGGCTAGACTTAATAAGGACTTATGACTATAAATAAACTAACACAATAAGCTGAAAATCAATTAAAAGCACTAAAATAGTTTGACACAAATTATTCTAAAAAAACTTACACTACTACTTTTAAGCTAAAATTAAGACTAAATAAGCAGAGGGAGAAAACTAAAAGCTCAAAACAGATAAAGTGCTATCCCCTATTAACACAAATAAGAAAAAATTAAGCAGACTAAATCAAGAAATAAGCTAGAAATCAGCTTAATAAAGTAGCAGATTTACTTAAAGAAGCTTTAAGGCTTTTAGCCTTAAACTGATTTTTCTTATAAGCTTGAATAAGCTTAAACCTAAGCCAAATAAGCTACAAGTACCTTAAACCTAACCTAATAAGCAAATCTAAACAAAAATTAACCAAATCCAATAAGCCATAAGCTCAAAAATCAAATAAGCAGTTTTGGGGTGAAAGTTATAAAACAGCCTACAAGGGCTCTTTTAAGCTAAAAATTAAGCTAGTTAAGCTATCATCTAAGGTCTAAAAGCTAAAAACAGATAAAGTCACTACTATAAGCTACTAGAATAAGAAAAAATTAAACATTTTGAAAAACTAATAAGCCAGAAAAGACTTATGAAAAAGGCTGATTACACTATGTTTTTGGTTTTTTTAAAGGTTCTTAAAATGACAAATTGGATTTTGCAGCCTTGATTTTAAGCTAGTAAAAGTTGTTTTAAATCCTCAAAAAGCAAAAACAGATAAAGCATAATACCTAAAGAGCTTACTCTATTACTTTCATATCCTTAAACAACCTTAATCTAACCTAAATTTGTAATTGAAAATTGAATTTTTAAGCTTTGAAATTTAGACTTAAAACTATGATAGATGGTGACACTAATTCAACTTACAAATGTAATAACTAAACCAAACTATTTTTACTACATTTAAACCTAAAACAAGCAAGAAAAACAACACCTATAAGCTCTTAATCAAAATCTAAACAAATAAGCTAGATTATGAAACTAAAAACCTCAAGTTAAAACAATTGATAGATTAAACTTTAAACTTGAGATCTACACTTTAAGAACTTATATAAACTGACTTTTCGGCTTAATTTGAGCATATCAAAGTTGACTTAAAGGTCAAAGACAAACCAACAGTACTAACACATGGTTAGTACTGCTAGTGCCAAACACCCTTTAAAAAACTTAAAAACCATATTTAAGCTTAAAACAGTTTGATATAAGCTACAAAAAGCTAAAACAGATTGAGCACAGTGTTAATAAAGGACAAATAAGAAATACCCTAACAATAATAAGCACTTAACAATAAGCAAATAACATAAGCAGTTTTAAGCTATAAAACACAGATTATGAGAAATACTTGAACAAATGAGTTTTAAACTACAAGCTAAGCATGTTAAGCAATACTAAGACATAATAAGCATAAATAAGCAAAGATAAGCATAAAATAAGCAGTTTAAATAAGCAAACAGATTTTTAAGCTAAAATGCAAAAAGTGAACTTACAAGACCCTTTGCTCAAACAAGGGTATCAACATGCTCACAAGAGCTTATCAACAAGCTCTAGCTTGTTTTCACAAGCTAGTAAACCCATAAGCCCATCCCTTACTGGCTTATCATCCATTTAGCCCCTTTTTTGAGTGATTTTTGGTAAAAAGGCTTAAACCCTATAAACTATGGAAAAGTTTATATGGTCTAAGTCGAACAGCTTATATAAAGAGTAAATAAGAGCTTTTGCTAGCTTATAAAGTACTTTGAAACACAATGAACATTAACTTAAAAACTCAGAATTTTATAACATAAAATACCTCAACTTTTCATTAAACTTTAAAAGAGTTACAAGACTTGAATAAAAACTACAATAAGCTAAATTTAAACTAAGATAAGCTGTGTAAAAACTAGATATTCTCAAGGGCTTATAAGAGTCTTATTTATAGAAGATAAAGAAGGTCTTGGGGTCTTCTCTTTGTGCTAGTTCTGTGAGGAGATAAAAAGTTGTGCTTCTTATGTGAGAGAGTCGAAATCATCATCTAAGCCCTTCATTATGCTTGTTCACCAAGTAGTATGATCACAGCCCTTGAATTGGTCTTCAATTCATCAACGAATGAGAAGTTAAGGGATTGCCAAGGTGGATTTGTTGGTTTGTAAAGTAGGGTTGAAGTGGGAAAGTGATGGGTTTGTTTTGGGGTGCAGGGGTCGAGGTTGAGAGTGGTGGATGAATAGTAAATTAGGCGAGAAAAGGGTGTTTTGTTTTGTTTGTTTGACTGGGTTTGATACTTAACAATCGTTAGCCCTGTGTTTGATAAGGACCGGCACCGTTAGTCCTTTTAGAATAACGGTGCAAAAGGATTAGGACTAGTGATGCAGTGTAGTTAACAACAGTTTGGTTGTGGGCTGTTAATGGTATTGGGCTTGTTGTTTATGTTTAGGCCCAAAATGGTCTTATGCTTTGTTAGCTTAAGTCTTCTACATGTTTATTGGGCTGACTTGGCCCAATAAGATGGGTCGGATTGGCCCGATAAGGTTTCTTCGGTTTCGTCTTTGACTTTTTGACTTTGACTTTGACTTTTTCACGCTCTTTCCATTCCCGTGCTTGGTTTTGTCCTTTTGGCTTGATTTTGTGTCTTTTGTCGATATCCCTTCCCTGCACAATATAAATGTAAAACACACAAATACAATGCATTTTTGGTATGTTTTTAGTCTTTTAAGCCCGTTTTATTAGGTCAAAGGTATGTGTAATTAAGCGCATACCACCAACCATTGTGTTGACGTTTTTAAGCATCATTTTCAGGTGAGCGTTAGGAAGGTGTTGAAGTTAATAAAAGTGGCTAGAGAGACCATTAGGCTGGCATTGGAAGTTCTCATTTGATTTTGTTTCGTATTTGTTTGCATAAATTCTTGGATGTTATTAGTTTCATAGGTTTACGAGACATTGTCTTTGTATTGATGAGACCCCTTTTTCATTAATACAAGATGCAGTTCCTTGTTTTCGGTATTGTCATGACACATCGTGTCTTTTATATTTAGTTATGCATGTAGTGATTCTCTATTGTTGATACCATTTTGTTGTGATGATATCTATGAAGTTACGCCTCGTGTTTCCGCCTTGGCGGGGTGTGACAGATTGGTATCAGAGCCATTGGTTATAGAGAAGTAGGTGGTTGAGCCTAGACTATAACCTAAGAGTCCTTTATATAGATGCATATTAGGGCCTAAGTGTTTAGTATTATAACTATTATACTTTCCCCTAGTTATATAACTTTTATTATCTTATTTTTTCTAACTTTTATTTAGCTATTTTGTCTACTATTATTTAATATGGTATATATTAATTCCTTACTATTTATAGCTATGTCTCCCTTATCCGTAAGAAGTTTTGTTGGGGAACCATTTTCCCAATTGGACTTAAGCGTTATAGTGATCCAAAAGATGAGCCAATTAAGAAGGAGCCTCTTATGGAACTTGTCGAATGCTCGTAGTAGGCCTGGACCCGCGGAGTCGGGTGACTCTTGCGAAGGAAAAGTCAAACCCAAGCGAGGCCCAGCATAAGTTTATTTCGTCTTTACCTCGTCACGATGCTATTGATTATTTCTTTCGGATATTTTGTATTTTGGAGGCGCTGCGAGACTTTTGTTCCTTTATGTTATTTCGATTTTATCTTTATATAAGTAAGTATTTCTTTGATGGAGCATCCTTTATGTGTTATATTGGAGTGGTTTAAGATGTGCAATGTGGTATATGTGCTTAATGGCGTTATCTTTTGAAGGTGTAGTCCTTGGAAGTAAGAAATACGTGTGAAAGGATGCAATTATAATTATGGTGGCCAACATAATTATAAAGGCATCACACACGTAGACTTATGACCATGATTGCATTGATCGGTGTTTGCTTATTAGTTGGTAGTGTAAGATGTTATTTTATGTGTGGTTGTATTATAAATAGTTATGAAGTTAGTAAGTTTTCCTTCTATCTATCGCTTGCGGATACCCCGGATACCCGTTAATGCTATTATTACGATTATTGAGTTTGTTCGTCTGCTCGATTATTTGCTCGGATATATAACACTCATTTTAGCATCCCTTGTTCGTACCATGACGGTATGGATGATCTAACTTTTCTATTCGGCGTCTTAATGAATATTGGTTGTTCGGATATGCTTCTTTGGATATTGGTACGTTCCATTGGTTCTTTCGTTGTATTGATTACTCGTATGTGTATCAAAATTTTCTTCTAAGCACTAATTGTTCCTAAAATATTAGTGCATATCATTACTCCGTTCTTTATATATCCTTTGGTTTTCGTAACATGTTGCGACATGTTAGTACCGTCGTTTTTCTATGGTTTTTCTTTTGATTGTAAGTACGGATTAGTCTTTACGTTCTTATTTTGGTTCGTAATGCCTTCGTATGAAATTCTCTTGAGCATGTTCGCTTCACTGTTATTCTGACTATATGGTTCATGGTACTTTCTTTCGCTTTCAAACAATAAAATTTTGTTAGAGTCTTTACGGTATGTTAACAATCTCGTTTGATATTACGATCCTTGTTTTTGATAACAATTTATATTTATGTCAAATTAGGAAGAAAAAAAAAAGAAATAAAAAAACCTTTTGAAGTATCTCTTGATGGTGTTTGGGGAAAACTATTTTGAAATGATTTTATGAATACAACACTTTTATGGAAATGCATCTTTATTTTTATTTTTTTTAGAAACTGTGTTTCCAATAAATTTTAAAACAATATGATAATTGGTTGACGGACAAAACTATTTTTTTTATAATATTTATGAATAAGATATGATAATATATTTTTTTATGCTTGTTTTTGATAAATTTTATAATTATAAAAATGATGTTTAAAGTAATTTATATGTGTAAGATGCGACACACTATTAAATAACGGTCTCTGGAATTTATGACAACCATGATTAAAATGAATATTATAAAGATTATATTTAAGACGATTTTTTTTAAATGATTTTTTTTAATTAAAACGACGTTCTTTATTATTATAAATTTATTTTTATAAAAACATTATTTAGTTGGTTCTTTCGAGTAAAGTCAGTTATTGGTATAAGAATCCTATCTTTTCATTTATCAATCTTGATACGTATTGTTATTCGTTATGTGTTTACTTTTTCGTGGTAGGCTTGTTGATTCTTTTGTTTCTATCGGTACATATATCCTATCCTTCCTTTTAAGGATTCTTATGACATTTGATCCGCATCTATTTCCATAAGTGAAATCCCTTATATGTGTTCTAGCCTTTGATTCGATATTCATTTGCTACTTATTCGATAGTTTCGTAACCCATAGGATTGTTGGATTTACAGTTTTATTTGAGCATCACTCTATTGGGAGCACCTGGGTGTTGTGTCAAGAAGAAGGAACAATTAGTTGCCTATTTTCCTAGTTAATCTGGCTACAAAAGTATGTTTTCTCAACACGTGGACATCAATGATATTTACGTGGACTCTAGTAAGATAGAAGCAATGAAGAATTAAAAAGTATCTAAGACGCCATCTGAGATATGATCATTCTTAGGATTGGTATGTTACTCTCGATGTTTCATCGCGAATTTTTCTAAGATTGCTAAACCCCTTACTTCACTGACTCAGAAGAATAAGAAGTAGGAGTGGACCAAGGAACAAGAGGAAGCTTTTCAAACGTTGAAGAGAAATTTGTGAAATGCACCAATATTGTAATTGCCTAATGAATCCAAAGAGTTTATAGTTTACCGTGACGCGTCAAATAAAGGATTAGGTTGTGTACTCATGCAAAGAGACAAGGTAGAGAACGCGACAGCAGAAATGTTGCGTGGCCTGGACCAACTAATGAAAAGGAAAGAAGGTAGAGGTATGAAGTTTATATGGGTTCCATTAATAGATGATGTGAAGGCAGTATTTATTGACGAGCTTCATGCCATCGAGGTATTTGGAACATCGGACGGAATAAGACATTACTAGGACCTTAGACGGATATGTATGTTGGCCATGTATGAAAAGGATTATGCAACCCTCTAGTAGATGTACAGTCCTTGTATATCATAAACACTAATTGATACTTATCACTAATAACTGTTACAAGATAAATGCTAAAACAACCGTTTAAACTTTATAGTTCCTATATCCACGGCAGTACTTCGATCTTTGAATGGCATTACTTTGACTTTTTCATTTAGCAGTACTTTGACTTTTTCGTGGCAGAACTTTGACCTTTTGACTTGTATTTCCCAACACTAAATGCAGTAATCGGAATGTCTTCTTCTTTAATGCGTAACTGGTGATATCCAGATCGCAGATCGATCTTAGAATACATGCTAGAACCTTGCAGTTGATCAAATAAATTGTCAATTCTCGGAAGAGGATAACGATTCTTGACAGTCAACTTGTTCAACTCGTGATAATCTATACACATCCTAAAAGATCCATCTTTCTTTTTCACAAACAAGACCGGTGCTCCCCACGGTGATGAACTTAGATGAATAAATCCTTTCTCTAACAGTTCTTGCAATTGTACCGATAAATCTTTTATCTCAGACGGTGCCAATCTATACGGTGCACGTGCAATAGGTGCAGCCCCTGGTACTAGATCAATTTGAAATTCTACTTGCCTCGGCGGTGATAGTCCTGGCAACTCCTCAGGAAATACCTCAAGAAAATCATGAATTATAGGCACATCTTCCATTTGTTTTTCTTTCTACTTGCTCTCCGTAACGTGTGCCAAATCCAAATGACAACCTCGTTCGATATACTTACGGGTCTTGATACACGAAATAACCTTCAATCGAGATACGCCTTTGTCACATTCGACGATCAACGTCTTATCCCCATATGGTATACGAACAACTTTCTCGCCACAAACGATAACGACATCATGCTTGACAAGCCAATCCACACCGATGATGATGTCAAACGTACCAAGCTCAATCGGCATAAGATCGATTTCAAAAACATGGTTCACTAAACTCAAAGTGCAACCTTTCAAAACAGTGTTCATACTAGCTATCCTTCCCTTAGCTAACTCTACCTCATAACTATTCTCTATTTTAATCGGTTTGATATCGAGCAATGAACTAAATCTAGTGTTTACAAAACTCCTATCGGAACTAGAATCAAATAAAACAGAAGCATATTAGTTTTTTAGCAGAAACGTACTAGTAACCACATTCAGACCCTTTGGCTTAGCGTCCTTAATAGCATAAGCTCGACCGCGAACTTCTCAAACTTCTTCTTGCTTCACCTTCTTCGGACATCAGTTCCTAGTATAACCTTGCTCACCACAATCATAACAAGTCCAAACAGGTTGAGCGTTAGCACATGTGGCAACACTCTTCTCCTTACAGTACCTTGACTTGTGTCTAACTTTTCCACACTTGTGGCACTTAATCATACACCGACCAACATGGCGAGTAAAACAACATTCACACAAAGGAAGCTTTCCATCAGTAGGAGCAGTAACCATGGCTCGCGTATTTCCTTGCTTTTAGTTATTCTGCAAAGGCTGACAAGAGTTATCCCTTTGATTGCCCTTACCACTACTATTTCCACTTTGAAAGCTCTCCTACTTTTGCTTATTTCCTTCTAAAATTCTTTCATTTCTAGCTTGCGATTTCTGCTCCATCAGCTTGTAAGCCATACGCACAGCTTCATTCTGATCAGCAGGCTTAGAAGATGTCATTTTACCCTTGATGTTATATGTTAATCCTCAGATATAAGCATCAACCTTCACTCTTTCTAGTTCAACCATTCTCGGACACATCAATGCAAACTCATTAAACCTCTGAGTATAAGCAACAATGTCATACTCCCTAACCTTCAAATTCCACAGCTCATGCTACATACGTTGGATTTCTTCTATCGAACAAAACTCAACAGTCATTAATTGCTTCATTTAAGTCCAAGGCATTCGGTTCACAGTCTCTAAACCCATAGTTGCAATCTTAGAATTCCACCAGGTTAAAGCTGGTCCTTCTAATGTAGCAGCAGCAAACCTAACCTTCTTGCCCTTTGCACATTCATAGATTCCAAAAACACTCTTAGTTTTATCGAACCATCTTCCTAATTCAACAACTCCTTCAATCCCAAGAAAGACAGTAGGATTGCACTTCATAAACCCAGCAAAAGTGCACTTACGAACAGCAAGTGCAGTGTCTTGACCCCTTACTAGCCCAGATCCACTAGCATCGTTCTCGACCTTTGCTTGCCTTTCCCGCTTAGCAGCAATAGCGACATCAACACTTTCTTTAATCAATCGACGCATAACAGCTTGAGTCTTAGGTGCGGACTTTGGAGGCATGATTCTGTCATGTCACACAGAAAACAATCTGATAAGCATTCATAACATGATATGTTCATAACATGGTACAATGACAAA
Organism: Tanacetum coccineum; assembly: GCA_026074375.1. Taxonomy (NCBI): domain Eukaryota; kingdom Viridiplantae; phylum Streptophyta; class Magnoliopsida; order Asterales; family Asteraceae; genus Tanacetum; species Tanacetum coccineum. Next base: position 38,575 of record BQNB010034813.1, read on the forward strand.
TCAATCACAATAACAGTCTACCACATCAAGTAGTTTTCAAAAGATAGTCATTTATTTTTCATCACAAAAGAGTTAATACATAGTTGCATTATTTCATGAAATGATACGAATCATCACAACCAATAGCATCAATTCTACTAACTGAGGACCCAGTTTAGTGATTACACAACAAAAGAAACTACAATTGAAACTAAACTACTACGAATTACGAGGAGATCCTTACGGCTCAGACGAAGGACTCTTCTCATCTTTAATCGGAACATTGATAGCTTCATTCGGTGTTTCTTCAAACACAAATCCCCTACAAATCATCTCTTGATAAAACTCATGAGCTCGAACTCTAGTCCAATAGAGATCTCTCTCGACTCGTTCATTCTGCATACAAAGGAATGTGTTTCTCAACCTTGCTTCTTTAAGTTCTTTCTTTAGTTTCTTACACTCAGCTTTTTCTTCAACATTACCGAGCTTCTCAACCAATTTTCCCATTGCAGCAGTTCCTTGCTCCACGCTAGACCGCACTTCATTACCCAAATCCAAGATCAACTTACCATAGAACTTATCCTTTTCCTTTCCTTTCTTCTCGACCAATGCATACACCGTCTCGCAACCACACAATCATCTCGAAAAATTGACCATTCGACCAAAAAGAGAGTCAATATCCCGTCTCATGAAGCCAGGTAGCAATCTATCACCATCCTCTTGAGGAATAGCGGCAGTAGATGATTCACCTACCTCATAGACACTAACAGGAATAGTCTCATCCTCATACTCAATCGGATTCTCAACCTCAATCTCATCATCAATTTCAGACTCAGAAGCAGGCGGCGGAGGATTAAGAGGATCCACCTCTTCGTAAGGATATGTCAACTCTGGCTCATTCTTATCTTCCTCAATGTCAATTTCCATATCATCTTCTTCTTCTTGAGGATCTTCTTCTTCCTCAAATTCATCTTCTTCTGGGTCCTCGTCTTCATCCACTAAGACAGGCTCAGGAACAACAGGAACATCATCGTGTTGATCCGACTCGACAACGGGTACATCATCCACGTAATCAAGAGGAATCTCGTTCACCATGATAATCTAGAAAATACTATATAATACTTACTTAATAGCGTATCACTTCCTATTATCATTCACTAGCGTTCCAATGATAATACTATTATTAAAATAACAGTTCGCATCAAAGCGTAACAAGTAAAAATTTACAATTCACGACCTTTTCGATTCGTACATACCTTAGTTATATTTCAAACTTATATAGTATTAGTTATCATATAATCACATGACATTCTATGCATACAACACATGTATAAATGCACCAATAGATAGCAACTTATGCATCCAACACATGCATAAATGCACTAATACAATTCGCTTTATGCATCCAACACATGCATAAATTTCCATACTTAATCAATTATACATATAACACATACATAATTATACTTACACATAACAATTAATAAATGTACCTTACATGTAACCAATGGCAACGAGGAGTATCGACGTGCGTGTAGAAGAGTTATAGTTTAGGTTTTTCAAAAGACTCAACCTAGTTCTCTACAACTCTAGACTCTTGATATCACTTTGATATCTAAAATGATTACAATCTGAGTTTTGAAAACAACCTAGTTCTCTATAACAGAAGCTCTGGTACCACTCTGTAACACCCGCCCCGAGGGGCATCAGATTGCGCAGCAGAAATTAGTAATTTGGTGTTACTAAATAGCATCCTTCACTACGATAATAGAAAACGACTCAAATAAGACATTTTACCAAGCATGTGTTCCATAATTTTTCAGAGTTAAAATGCGTTTAGGTCCCACAAAATCGCAACCACCATTTATTAAAAACATTGAAAGACAATTGTTTTCAAATAAAAGACATTGTTTTTAAACACAACATAAGGCATTGTTTTTGAAAGACTGGAACCCACAAGTAGTATTTCCATAAAATCCACCACACGCACGACACTGCCACGCCATCGTTGCCTTCAGCCTTGGTTACCTGGGATAAAACATGTTTAAAACTTCAACAACAAAGTTGAGTGAAATTCATAGAGTTTAAATTAATCAATGAGTAAAAACCTTTGAATACATTATTAGTTCTCGGGAAAAGAATGCAACAAATGCAATGTATAACAATTTCTTTTCTTTCACGCAATAAGCTCATGACACCGAACGTTAACAAGACATATGGCAATTCATATGTTAAAGTGCTCCAAACAAGGTATTATTGTCATATACCTACTAATTTCTAATAACAAAATGTCTGTTTGACAGGGTGTTCACCAACGGATTCAAACCCCAGACAGGGTTGTCAAACCCAATAGATCTATTTAATGCATTAGAGTTCACCTCACAAGGAAATTAATGGTTCATGAAATAAGGGACTTCGACAATAGCAACTTATGTAGAAACAATCTCATAATCGGGTCCAGCATACCATAAAATCATATGTGTTCGATTTGAAAAAAAACATGTATCCCCCTCGCGGGTTTAATAACATTTAAAATAGTTCAAAAGCGAGTCTATGAACTCACCTTAAGCAAAGATCCAATTCAATTAAATCAACAAGCGCAATAAACTTCACGTCTCAACCGCGACCTATATAATACATATATAGCGGTACGTGACTAAAAGTATAATATATCATATATTGCATATTTGCATATACATATACTTATCACTATTATGTATATACAATCATATACTACAATCTCCAAGTAGGACGAAAAACATTTCTCATTGACGGACTCAACCATATTACCACGTTTTCAATAAAGTTTCCATTTTTAGAAAGTTTGCCGAAAGTAAGGATAATATAATTCGAACTTCATATTTCATTATTAATTAACTAACATTACGAACCCTTTGCTTATTATAAACTATGTTCAAAAATTTACCAAACTTTGACTTTTAAAGTCAAAGTTCATAGTTGACTTTTTACCCCAAAAATTACCCAATCTTGACTTGGCCGTAAAACATTCGTTTTTAGGAGTTACAAGGCCCACAATTATATCAAAACGGACCTTTTTTTTTTTTTGTTTTTTTTTTTTTTTTTTTTTTTTTTTTTTTTTTTTTTTTTTTTTTTTTTTTTTTTTTTTTTTTTTTTTTTTTTTTAATTTTTTTTTTTTATTTTTTTTTTTTGTTTTTTTTTTTTTTTTAAATTTTTTTTTTTTTTTTTTTTTTTTTTTTTTTTTTTTTTTTTTTGTTTTTTTTTTTTTTTTTTTTTTTTTTTTTTTTTTTTTTTTTTTTTTTTGTTTTTTTTTTTTGTTTTTTTTTTTTTTTTTTTTATTTTTTTTTTTTTTTTTTTTTTTTTTTTTTTTTTTTTAACAAAAGAACACCCTTTATCATTATCAAAAGCCTAAAATAGATTTCAAAAATTTCTCGACATGCCATGACAAAGTCAAACTTTCTGGTCAAATAAAGTCAACCCAAAGTCATACCAAATCACATTTTTATCAAAATCTAAATATTCCAACATGTTTAACTAGCCTAAAAACATGTACCAAAACTATCAAACACATGCTCATACTCAAAATACTTTCAAATAAATTTTGCACTTGAATCATCTAGCAATAATCATGTATATGTAATAACATCTAATTAAATCAACACATAAACATAAATAAGTGCTCACAAAGCTAGAACAAAAATCAATTTTGCTTCCCCCTTGGTTGAACCGTACGGACGAACCATAAAGACCCAAAACCAAACCCTTTTTCAATCAAACCAACTAGCAAGAACACTAATCTATCAACACTTAACACCCTCTTTAGCTCAAATCTTCAAGTAACCAACCAAATTTCTATTTCTCAAAATACTTGTTACATGTAAGATTTTCTTAGTGGAAAATGTAGCTCTTGAATCAAGGATTAAGATGGTATAAATTGATTGTATTGCATGTCAAAAATAAAGTGGTGGTGGTGGTGTTTCTTGTGGTGGCCGGCAAACAAAAAGAAAGAGAGGGAGAGGATGGAATTTTTTTGTAAAAGAGTTTATGTTTATAAGTGGTGCCTATTTATAGAATTGAACTTTGATAAATTGGCAATTTAGGTCCCTCCATTCTTAATTTCTTTTAAAACTAATACAAAATCATTTATTTTATAAGTAATTTCGGCCAACAACTCGAGTCACACCACTTTAATAAATATTTGAAATCCGTCCCACTAATTTTACTTTAAAACGTTTAATAATCGTTAAACCACTTAAAACACGACCTTTAAACACGGTTTTTACAAAAACTCAGGGAAATTCCGTAAAATACGAAAATAACATAATCACGCTCTCGGAGCAACAATATAAACTTTTCCTGACTTTCTTAGACGCTAAAAACAAATAGAAACTCAACCACGGTTTAAAATTATCCTATAAATGGAAATTTCTATCAAACCTCATATAGTATAAACGACTATAACTATTTACGTAGCAAAATAATTATCTTAGCTCGGGATAGATGTTGACCTGAAACTCAGGTTGTTACATTCTCCCCTCCTTTAGGGAGCCCCGTCCCGGTGCTCAGCTGGACTTATCCGCTTTACTTGCTTCGTCCTTACTTGTAAAGAGACGAGGGTACTTTTTCTTAATCTGATCCTCATGTTCCCAAGTAAATTCTGGACCTCTTTGAGAATTCCAACGTACTTTGACAATAGGTATCCGACTCTGCTTAAGTCGCTTAACCTCTCTATCAACAACTTCCACTGGCTCTTCAATCATGTGCAACTTATCATCAAGTTGAATCTCATCCATCAGAACAACAACAAACACTTCTTAAGATTCGAAACATGAAAAGTACTATGAATTCCTTTCAACTCTTCAGGTAACTCCAACGTATATGCTACAAGACCAACTCTAGCTAGAATCTTGAATGGCCCAATGGAATGTGGACATAGATTTCCATGCTTTAAAACTCTCAGCGCCCTTCCATGGCGATACCTTAAGCAGTACCATATCACCACCTTCAAATTCCAACGGCTTAACTCTTTTATCTCCATAACTCTTCTGGTGACTACGAGCAGCTAACAAACGGTTTTTAATCTAGATAATCTTCTCGGTCGTATCACAAAATCAATTTTGTACTGGTGAGTTGGCTATCCTTAACCTCACTCCAGTATACAGGTGATCTACATTTTCGTCCATACAAAGCTTCATATGGTGCAGTCTTAATACTTGCGTGATAACTATTATTGTATGAGAACTTGACCAATGGAAAATGGCGATCCTAACTACTTCCAAAGTCAATCACACAAGTATGCAACATATCTTCTAGCGTTTATATTGTCCTCTCACTTTAACATCCATTTGAGGGTGGTAAGCAGTACTCATATCCAAATTCATCCCCAACGCTTCCTGAAGTAATCTCTGCCATTGAGGCACAGGGTTCCATCCGCACGTGGTTCCAACTTTTGTTCTCTAATCGCTTCTGGAAATTTAGCATTTTCAATCAACATTCCCCCAACGTCTTCACTCTTAATGTTCTCTGGTTTTCGCGCTTCAGTCTGAGCATTTAAGATCTGTTTGGGAAGATCCAAGCTAATAGTCATGACTAAGGCTCGAACTCTTAACGGTGGTTCTCGTTCTTTCCTGCTCAAAGCATCAGCAACGACATTTGCTTTCCCTGGGTGATAACGAATATCGCAATCGTAATCACTTAGCAACTCTAACCATCGGCGTTGCCTCATGTTCAACTCTTTTTGATCAAAAATGTGTTGCAAACTCTTGTGATCGGTGAACACCGTACACTTAGTTCCATATAAATAATGTCTCTGGATCTTGAGAGCGAATACTACTGCTCCAAGTTCCAAATCATGAGTTGTATAGTTCTTCTCATGAATTTTTAACTGGCGTGATGCATAAGAAATCACTTTTTCTCTATGCATCAACACAGCGCCCAAACCCTTCTTCGAAGCGTCTCAGTATGCGATGAAATCTTCGCTTCCTTCAGGTAATGCAAGGATTGGTGCACTGCACAACTTCTGCTTCAACAGTTGAAAAGCTGCTTCTTGTTTATCGCCCCACTCAAAGTTGATCTTCTTTTGAGTAAGCTTAGTAATTGGTTTTGCGATCTTTGAAAACCCTTCAATGAATCTTCGATAGTACCCAGCAAGACCTAAAAATTGACGAATCTCCATTGGTGACTTAGGAGATGTCCAATCCTTAATGGATTCAATCTTGGCTGGATCCATATGAATTCATTCACTATCGATCACATGACCGAGGAATTGTACTTTGGGAATCTAAAATTCACATTTGGAAAAATTTGGCATACAACTCCTCCTTCTTAAGCAACTCTAGGATTTGCTTAAGGTGTTCTTCATGTTCTTCCTTGTTCTTCGAATATATCAGAATATCGTCAATAAAGACAATCACGAATTTATCCAGATATGGTTTGCATACCCGATTCATAAGGTCCATGAATACAGCA